>PVIU01003922.1:56092-136062 GCA_004026605.1 Ondatra zibethicus | reverse complement strand
CTATCTCTTCTGCATGTATTATCTTTTTGAGAACCGAGTCTTTTTGAATGCACTCCTTCCTAGGCCAGAAGGGATGGGGGTGGGCCTTGGACTTCCAACAGGGCAGGGCACCATGCCCTCTTTCAAGGAAGAAGGGGGAGGAAGGAGGGGTGGGGGGTAGTGGGAGGGGACCGGGAGAAAGGGAAGAAAGGAAAAAAATATTTTTTTTATCTTTAATTATGTTCTTGAATGGAAAAAATAAAACAAAACAATGTATGGGAAAAAAAAAGAATTTCAAAAAAAAAATTAAGTGTTAAGAGCTAGTGGGATAAGCATAAGACTGAATATTAATAACGAATATCAAGTCTCCTTGTCATGCTTAAGGAGTTGGTAGTCGCCCAAAAGAGAGCCTGTTACAGACACTCATTTATAATTATTCAGATATGCCTTGATTTCATAAGTGTTTCAGTGACACATCTATTGATGAATTGTATTTCCTTTAATGAAATACTTTGCTCTGGACTAAGTCTTTATGTAATATTTTTTCTTCACAAACAATAGATTAAATCTATTTTAAATCAGTGTATTAGAATAAAATAAAAATTTCCTACAAATTATCATGCATGCATTTTCTATGAAAATTTGATTATATATTAGAAAATGAAATAATTTCAAATGTGTGGTTACAAAGTATGTGTTCATTTTCTCTATGTGTAACAATGGAGTCAGATTTGTACACGTAGTATTGTAGCACAAGGGAAAAAAAATCTTGTAACCTAACATAATGCAAATCAGAACACAAACTCATTGTGGTAACCGTAGAATTTAATAAGCTTGCTGACTAGGTATCAATGCTTTCATTTGGTATACTCTAAAACACATTATCACAAGCTAAATGTGAGATTTCTTGGTAGGTAATTTTGATCAAAAACTACATTTAACAAAATTAACACATTATGCAAAAATACATTAGACTTTACAGCCTTTTGTTCTCCTCTTGTTCTCAATAAATTCCACTGTAACACACTTTATAATGAGCTAGCACCCGCAGGACCTAAATATGCCTTCAGATATGCAGATTCATGTCGCTAGAAAGTGGAATAATTGCTTCCCTCTAAGAATGTACAAATCAAAATAATTTCTTAATGACAGTATTACTAGAGATTGAAAATTGAAATCTCTTTATCACGGCAGAATAACAGTAGCTTTGGTAGGCAGCATATTTTTGTGACAAAATAAAAGATGATGGCTTAGAGTAAAACACTCTTCTGTTGTGTTGGCTGGATGTGCTCATAATGGAAGGTAAGACATGTGAGAGTTCCCCCCCCCAAAATGAAAACGGTGTCAAAATTTCCTGATGATTGAGTTACATGCAGTATTAAGTCACAGAGCATAGGTGCTTGCAATTGAACTAGAATCCTCTGGAAAAGTGGCAAGCTCTCTTAGCCACTGAAATATATTTTCTTTCTAGTAATTAACTTTCTAACTCTTAGTAGACAATTGGCATATGTATTTTTATTCACAGAAGTCCTTCATTTATGACAAACTCATTAGCAGTGCTGATTTTGCCATATCAAAAATTACTTGAGAAACTAGGACACAAGTTGGAGAACTGATTCAAATACAAATTAAATTATAGTTCTATTTAAATACAAACAAACACAATCAAAGAGGTAGAGAGCTTGGGTGACAGATCATAATAATTGAAGATGTTGGTACATAAATAACAATGACAAACCAAATATTACTGTTTCTACGAATAAATTCTGATGTTTTCACAAATTGCTGATACACTACTAATATTCTAACATGTAGATATCTTACAGTAGATTCTTCCAGTGTTATTTTCGTTCACACAAATAAATGATTCAAAATACCTCAAGCAATAAACAAGATTTATATTACAAATCCAATGTGTAATCTTATATCTCCTCTTTTATTACAGAAAATGTCATTAATATTTGAGCAAGTAGCCAGAGTTCTCAGTAGAATGTTTATAGTAACAACAGACAGAACATTTTAAATGTTTATATTTATAAAATAGCATTTGTCATGTGGAAATACCTAGGAAAGTAATGAAATTAAATCATTTTCCTTTATTTCCCACTTAATGTTTTGTTTTCATGTGGGGGCATTTTTTTACAAAAAAAAGTATATTTCAGCCTGTGCAGAGAACGAATTAGGCATATTTGGTCACTAGATGAAATAAAGAAAGGGTTAGAAAGAGGAAGGGCCATGATAGCAATAATGAGACAGAAGATGATAAGACGAAACCACTTGTCTGAGATTTACATTTCCAAGGACAAGAGTTCCTCTTCAAAGGATGGTTTATGTCTAACACCTGTTTCCTGATATTATGCTTTTCTTAAAAATCACTGATGTGACTAAAAGAAGCTTTCATACTGTGCCAACTAATGATACATGACTTTCTGATTTGTTCTTTGTTTGAATACTATATAATGAAAACATGAATTCAGTAAAATTGCAGCAGATTCCATCCACTCTCTTGTGTGATGTGTTTGTCTGTCATTTGCTGAACTTGTGCCTTCCTGATTACCAAGACTCTGCTGCTCCCATGGTCTGAGTGGCTCCCCTGAGCCAGTCTGTGGCAGGGTGGTCTTCAGGATATGTGATCTAGAGCAGTTTTGCTACCTAGACAACAGAATGGCTAAAATCAAAAACACCAACGATTGCCTATGATGGAGAGGATGTGGAGCAAGGGGAACTCTCATCCATTGCTGGTGGGAATGCAAATTTGTGCAACCACTTTGGACATCAGTGTGGCAGTTTCTGAGGAAATTGGGAATCAACCTACCTCAGGATCCAGCAATACCACTCTTGGGATTATACCCAAGAGAAGTCCAATCATACTACAAAAACATTTGTGCAACTATGTTCATAGCAGCATTGTTTGTAATAGCCAGAACCTGGAAACAACCTAGGTGCCCCTCAATGGAAGAATGGATCTCTCCAAGATCTTTATCATAAAGGGGTGTTGAATTTTGTCAAATGCTTTTTCAGCATCTAATGAAATGATCATATGGTTTTTTTTTTTCAGTTTATTGTATGATGGATTACATTGATAGATTTCTGTATGTTGAACCAGCCATTCACCTCTGGGATGAAGCCTTCTTGATCATAATGGATGATTTTTTTGATGTGTTCTTGGATTCGGTTTGCCAGTATTTTATTGAGAATTTTTGCATCAATGTTCATGAGTGAGATTGGTCTGTAATTCTCTTTCATGGTTGCATCGTTGTGTGGTTTTGGTATCAGGGTAATTGTAGCTTCATAAAATGAGTTTGGCAAAGACCCTTCTGTTTGTATTATGCGAAAAACCTTAAGGAGTATAGGTATTAGCTCTTCTTGGAAGTTTTGGTAGAATTCTGCATTAAAACCATCTGGTCCTGGGCTTTTTTGGTTGTGAGGTTTTTGATGACAGCTTCTATTTCCTCATGACTTATAGGTCTATTTAAATTGTTCACCTGGTCTTGATTTAATTTCAGTATATGGTATTTATCTAAAAAACTGTCCATTTCTTTTACATTTTCCAATGTTGTGGCATACAGGCTTTTGTAGTAAGACCTAAAGATTCTCTGAATTTCCTCAGTGTCTGTTGTTATGTCCCCCTTTTCATTTCTGATCTTGTTAATATGAGTGTTCTCTCTCCACCTTTTGATTAGTTTGGATAGGAATTTGTCGATCTTGTTGATTTTCTCAAGGAACCAGCTCTTTGTTTCATTGATTCTTTGGATTGTTTTCTGTGTCTCTATTTTGTTGATTTCAGCCCTCAGTTTGATTATTTCCAGTCTTCTACTTCTCCTGGGTGAGTCTGCTTCTCTTTTTTTCTAGAGCTTTTAGGTGTGCTGTTAAGTCTTTAATGTGTGCTTTCTCTGTTTTCTTTATGTGGGCACTAAGTGCTATGAACTTTCCTCTTAGCACTGCTTTCATAGCATCCCATAGGTTGGGGTATGTTGTGTCTTTGTTTTTGTTGAATTCAAGGAAGACTTTAATTTCTTTCTTTGTTTCTTCCTTGACCCAGGAGTGGTTCAGTAGTTGAATGTTCAGTTTCCATGAGTTTGTAGTCTTTCTGGGGATGGAATCATTTTTAAATTCTAACTTTATTCAATGATGATCTGATAAGACACATGTGGTTACTCCAATATTTTTGTGTCTGTTGTTGTTTGCTTTCTTACCGAGTATGTGATCAATTTTTGAGAAGGTTCCATGAGATGCTGAGAAGAAGGTATATTCTTTCCTGTTTTGGTGGAATGTTCTATAGATGTCTATTAAGTCCATTTGATTTATTACATATGTTAGTTCTCTTATTTCTCTGTTAAGTTTCTGTCTGGTTGACCTGTCCATTGGTGAGAGAGGAGTGTTGAAATCTCCTACTATTAGTGTGTGGGGTGTGATGTGTGCTTTGAGTTCTAGTAATGTTTCCTTTACATATGTGGATGCTTTTATATTAGGGGCATATATATTCAGGATTGAGACTTCATCCTGATGGATTATTCCATTTAAGAGTATAAAATGTCCATCTCCATCTCTTCTGTTTGATTTTAGTTTGAAGTTGATTTTGTTCTATATTAGTATAGCCACACCCGCTTGTTTCTTAGAGCTGTTTGATTGAAGAACCTTTTCCCAACCCTTTACTCTGAGATAATGTCTGTCTTTGTGGTTGAGGTGTGTTTCTTGTAAACAGCAGAATGTTGGATCCTGTTTTCATATCAATTCTCTTAACCTGTGCCTTTTTATAGGTGAATTGAGTCCATTGATATTAAGTGATATTAATGACCAAAGGTTATTAACTGCGGTTATTTTCTTAGGGTTGAACAGTTTGTGTGTTTCCCTTCTTTGAGTTGTGCCAGTGGAGATCTTTTAGATGTCTGTGTTTTTATGGGTGTTGTTTGCTTACTTTAGTTGTGGTTTTCCTTCTAGTACTTTCTGTTAGGCTGGGTTTGTGGCTAAGTATTGCTTAAATTTGTTTTTATCTTGAAATACCTTGTTTTTCCATTGATGGTTAATGAAAGCTTTGCTGGGTATAGTAGTCTAGGCTTGCATCCATGGTCTCTTAGTGTCTGCAGCACATCTATCCAAGACCATCTGGATTTCATAGAGAAGTCAGGTGTAATTCTGATAGGTTTACCTTTATACGTTACTTGGCCTTTTTCCTTTGCAGCTCTTAGTATTCTTTCTTTAATCTGTATGTTTTGTGTTTTGACTATTATATGGCAAGGGGATGTCTCTTTTTGATCCAGTCTATTTGGTGTTCTGTATGCTTCTTGTGCCTTCATAGAAACATCCTTCTTTAGGTTGGGGAAGTTTTCTTCTATAATTTTGTTGAATATATTTTATGGGCCTTTTAGCTGTGCTTTTTCTCCTTCTTCTACCCCTATTATTCTTAGATTTGGCCTTTTTATGGTGTCCCAGATTTCCTGGGTGTTTTGTGTTAAGAATTTGTTGGATTTGTTGTTTTCTTTGATCAATGAGATTATTTTCTCTATAGTACCTTCAGCGTCTGAGATTCTTTCTTCTATCTCTTGTAGTCTGTTGGTTATACTTGTCCCTGCAGTTCCTGTTCGTTTACCCAGATTTTCCATCTTCAGCCTTCCCTCGGTTTGTGTTTTCTTCATTGCCTCCGTTTCAGATTTTAAGTCTTGAACTGTTTCCATTACCTGTTTGATTGCTTTTTCTTGGTTTTCTAGGGTATCTTTGAGGAACTTATTCATTTCTTCTAACTTTTTATTAGTTTTCTCATCCCTTTCTTCAAAGGAGTTTTTTACCTCTTCCTTAAAGGTCTCTATCACTTTCATAAAGTTAAGTTTAAAGTTGATTTCTTCTACTTCTTCTTGGTTAGGTTGCTCAGGTTTTCCTATTGAGTACTCATTGGTTTCTGGTGTTATCATGCTGCTTTTCAGGTTGTTGGATGAATTCTTGTATTGGTGCCTGCCCATCTCTTCCTTTGATTGCAGTCAGGTGAGTCTCAGCGAGTGGGGACCTCCCAAGACGGCTTGTACACATTACCCCTCTGGATAGCTTATCTCAGTGCAGGAAGAGGAAGTCCCGTCTGGACTTCAGATCCATCTGGACCTCCGATCTCAGCACAGGAAGAGAGAGTCCTGGGCTTCCAAGGCCCCACAGAAGAAAGGGCAATCTTGCAGTGGGGGGGGGTGCAAGGTCGTGTGGAACAAAGAGGCCTGCAGGGACCTTACCGCCAGGCGCGCACAACCTTACCAGTCTGCACCTCCAATCTCAGCACAGAAAGAGAGAGTTCTGGGGTTGCAAGGCCCCACAGAGGAAAGGACAATCTTGCAGGAGGGTGCAGGGTCGTGTGGATCAAAGAGGCCTATGGGGACCTTACCACCAGGTGTGCACAACCTTACCATTCTGCACCTCCGATCTCAGCACAGGAAGAGAGAGTCCTGATGAGCTATTATTTTAAAACAATATGATTAAATTGGTTTGGAGTCTTATGTATACAGGATCAACTTAAAGATAAATATTTATCAAGTAATTCTAAGGAAAAAAATGTATGGTTAAAAGATTTACTGTATGAGTTTTCCTAAGTGCTTTCTTTTTCAAGCTAAGAAGCACAGGAAAGAAATGTATTCAAATGTTGTCATTTTTCTTTCATATTTTCGTTTGATTAAATTCATTCTTAAATTGAAGTTGTTATCCAGAACCATGGACTAGATTGGTACTTACCATTTTAAATTTGTTGGGTTAAATTTTGGTATGATTAGAAATGAATAAGCTATGATGAGGTATTATTTCAATATTTTCATCAAGATCTCATATATCTTGATTCTTTTCATAATCACTATGCTGATATGTGTATTAGCATATGTAGACTATATACTTTCAATATCATTGATAGTATTGCAACACTTTTATACATGATGTTTTCTTATATTATAAAATTGCTCAATCATAAAAGCCAATGATTTTATAATGTAAGTGCTAGAACATGTGGGTAAGAAGGGCAGTGAAAGTGATAATAAGCATGGCTTGGAGTAGAAAATGGTATTTGGTGAGACTTAATGTTTTCCAAGATAGTTCAGTACAATGTAAATGATGTAAAAGTATTTTCAGAGGTCTTGCAATGTAGCCAAGTCATAGGGTGTCTATGTAACATGCATAAAGTCCTATGGACAACCTTTTGACATTCAAATGTACAGGTAATAAAAATAGCAACAAAGAAATAATTTTAATCATTTTTCTGGTTAAAATTAAGGGAAAATACAGTTGAGAAAAGGAAAATTGATATTCAAGAATGAAAGATTTTACTTTCTAAGGGTAACATTACTTCCTTAATAACAATCAGTTTGTATATCTGATGAAAATTGCTTGTCTTTATAGAAAAAAAACAGAAAAAGAGTAACTTAACCTTCATTCATGCACTTCTTTATTATATAAGGAGTACAGTAAGTTTTTCAATGTAAATCTGATACCATAGTCTATTAGGCAAAATAAATAACTCTAGCCATAAATCACAATATTTAGTATAAGTATGTGTTTTGATTATATTTTTCTAGATTAACCTAAAATGGAAAGAAGACAGGAGGACAAAATACAAACCAGTGAGTTTTTGGTCACCTTTCTGAAGATCATGTCTGAATTTCCTATGTTAATCCTTCTGGTTTTAGTTCATTGTTGTGGTTTGAGTCACATGGCCATGATAACAAGGAAGATTTGGAAGTGTTTTCTAGTAGATATTTAATGTTTTAGCAAAATAAATTTAAATTGCAAGAGACACGTTTATTTTCAATAGAAAAATGTGGAAGTTAACCAATCATTTATTTTCAATAGAAAAATGTGGAACTTAACCAATCATTTTAATTTTACGTCCATATAAGAGGACTTATAAGAATAGAGACTCTCTTGTATACTTTGTCAGATTTCTTCCTGAAAAAAATGTCTGTCATTTTCTTCTAAATTAAATGATAGTTTGGTTAAGTGCAGACACCATAGTAAAATTGGTCTTCATTTCATTGTTTTCCCAAGTTCTCCATGGAACATTTTTTATTACTATAGAGTAAAATGAGATGAATAGAAGGAATCATCCTAAATTACTCAAAACCATGAATTTTCATCCATTGCCTACGTGTCTTAAATAGTACAAAACTTAATAAACCATGACAGATAAAATACAGTATAGCATTCCATCCAGAATTCATCAATGACTGTGCTAGTTTTCCATCCTATGACCTAGAAATTAGATGATTCAATTTAATAAAGCAGAGCAAAGAATATATGCTTTTATTAAACTGTGGCAGTGTTTGAATAGTAGTTTGAATGTAATTGGCCCTCATAATCTCAGAGAGTGGCACTGTTAAGAGATATGGATTTCGTGCAGTGGGTATGATGGAGTAAGTGTATCACTATAGAGGTGGTCTCTAAGGTTTCCTATGCTCAGGATACTGCCCAGTGTCTCAGTTGACTTCCTGTTGCCTATAAGATGTAGGACTCTCAGTTACTATTCCAGCACTGTATCTGCCATGGTACTCCTTATAATAATAATGAACTAAATCTCTGAAACTCTAACTGAGCCACCTCAATTTTATTATTTCTTTATAAGAGTTGACATTGTCATGGTGTCTCTTACCAACAACAACAACAAAAAAAACCCACAAACTAAGACAACTTGTTATGTAATTCTTAATATTTATTTATTAATTATTTTTTTCAGTCCAACCACAGTTTCCACTCCTCCCATCCTCTACAGTTTCTGTCCTCACCCTCCACAATATCCTCTTGCTCTACTACACATTTAGAAATGTGCAGACCTTTCATGTATGTTAATGCTCTATGGCATATCAAGCCACAGCAAAACTGGGCACCTCCTCTCCTATTAAGGCTGGATGAGGCAATCCAGTAAGAGGAAAGGACTCAAGAACAGACCACAGAGTTCAAGGACACCATGCAAAAACATGCGGAATCAACTGGCCTGGGCTTATGGGAAGCTCAGGACTGAACCATAAACCAGAGAACTTCCAATGAACTTGCCAGGACCCTCTCTTCTGCGTATATGTTGCAGTTGTGTGGTTTGGTTTTCTTGTAGGACTCGTGGCAATGGGAGCAGGGGCTGTTCTTGGCTATGTAATTTTTAATTTAATCACTGAATATTAACCAAAGATTTTCATTATACGTGTCTAGAGACAAGATGTATATGTGCCAAATATTTCTCATTTCCATAAAAAACATGGCTTCATTCTACTCAGTGTTTTATTTTAGCAAAAGGATAATAGAAATTAAAAAATATATACTCAAAATAAGTGTAGCACAAGTGATAAAAAATTGATTAATATAGTTGAAGATTGTTCATATAGTTATTTCCTTTAGTTTTCTTTCATTCTTCCTGAATATTACACCATACATCTCGAGCTCATTTATCTCCTTTATATCATTTCTCATCTATCCTCTGCCACTGCAACCTCCCTTGCACACAAATAAAATAAAATAAAAATAACAACCAAAAAAAAATCAAAATGACAAAAACTAACATACAAAAAGAAAAAATGAAGTCTAGACTTGGTAACTGTAGCGTGTCACAGTGAATCACACTATACAGCCTTTAGTTCATACAACCTTGCTTGCAAGTGTTCACTGCAGTGAGTTGTTGACTGGTTTGAGGCCTCTGCCTACTTCTATAATCTCTATGGGATCCTGATTGGGACTACTCTTGGTCATCCTGCTGCCTTGTGTCATAGAGATGATACAGCTTTAGATCTGCAGGTTGTCCCTATCAAATACTGTGGAAGCTCATAGATGAGGTGGACATTGTGCTAGCCCAACTTATAGCCCTGGTTTTGGGCCTAGGTGCTTGCTAGCTTGATTGATCATCCTGCCGTCTTCCCCATATTGACATCACCAAGGCAAGCTCTCCAGCACTGCTCTGACCAGTTCATTCATTGCAGCAGGCAGTGAAGAGTGGGGGCCAGTTTTCCTGCCCTTGCTCTCTTGCAGTGGGCACACCCACAGTCACACTACCAGGACCACACACATTTTCTTTTAATGCCTGAATTTTTCAAATTTTAATTGATTTTTTAATATTTTCCAGTTTTCTATTTTTGATAAGTATGGTTTTCTGTTAAAATAATTTATTATGTGTTAATTTGGGAGCATAGGCCCCAGCCCCTCACATCTATCCAAGCCCCCAGGCCTGAGAGTTATATTGGTCTGCACTCCAAATCCCAGCAGGCCAGATCCTGACCCTGAGAGTTATATTGGTCTGGATTCCAAATCCCAGCAAGCCAGGTCCTGACCCCTCCCTTGGAGGGGGGTGTCAGGACGACTCCAACAGAGTATTTAAATGAACTCCCAAAAGAGGAACATGTTGTCTGTTTTCCTTCCTCCCAGTGGCTGCATTCGTGGCCCCTTGTGGCAACCCAAGAGCATAGAACTCCCATTATACTTGGATATTTTTTAATTTGGCTTATTTTGATTTGGCTTGATTGGGATTTTACATTGGCAGAGAGCTTGCATTAGAAAATATTCTTAACATCTTGGAGGTTCCACTGAAATAGGGCAGGCCCTTTTCACGTGGCAGGATGCATGTTGAAAGTTCCCTAGTCTACAATATGAGTTCTCCACGCTATGCTTAAACCAGCTTCTGAGCTACAGTGGCTACGTCTTGGTGAGTCCCTTTTCTTGTCTATGCTATAAAGTTTTAGGGGGACCCATTCATACTTATTTTTGTCGTTTTTTGGATTCCTGTTGAAGCTGTGGTCCGTGCCAGGGGTTCAATTCCCAACAGCGGTCAAAACAGTGGGCCAGCCTTGGCTGAGGTGGAGATTTGTTTGTTTGGGGACACCAGACATTCATGGCCCCATTTGGATCTAAGAGCCATTTTGGTGGATGTGCTGGTGTGGATTTAGGTCATGTGGTTGGGCATAGACTTTAAAATGGGCACTTACAGTTCAAAGCCAGATCTGCTATTGCCACTGTAATGCCTCTTACAAAATCCTTTAAATTGAGCCTGTCCTAAATACAATCTGTCTCAAATGGCTAATTTCCCTATGCACTAAGATTTGGTCTCGACCATCCTCCGGGACCTTAAAAATTTTTGTCGCCATAAGGACAAATGGACAGAGCTTACATATATATGTCCATGGTTTTTGGGCTCTGCGCTCTTGTCCCCCCACCTTAGTAGCCAGAGTCTCACAGCACCATGCTGCCAGAGGCACTGGCTCCTTCCCCACTCCCTCAAGCCCACACTACCCAACCCTCTCCTGTAGAGCAACATTCTTTCCCCTCCCTTCCCAAGGTGGAGGTTCAAGGTCAACTTCCACCGTCCCCTCCCCCTCCTACCTCATCTCTCCACTTCTGGACCCACTCTGCACACTCCCCATATTCCCTTTTCTCTTCCAGATCTCTCTCAGATAGAAAAGTGGCTAGGTTCCTTTTCTACTAATCCTTCTGCTTTCCCATTTTTCCTCAGTCAGTACCAGATATTAGGAAAGAGTTAAGAAGGGTTGAGGAGGGTCCCCAAACCCCTATATGGGAATTTGTGAAAATGGCCTTTAAAGTTTTAATGCCCGAGAAGCTGAGTCTTCCTGACAGAAAAAGCCACAATAATCTACAGGCCCAGGCCTTAATGGCTGCCCTAAGGTCACAGGAATGGAAACAAGGGAAGCCAACCACAAGGCTCTACCCTGATAGACCCCAGCCTAAGTCAACCTCACTGGCAAACTGTTTCAAGTGTGGCCTAAATGGTCACGTAGCACAATATTGCACTGTGCCTCCGCCGAGGTTATGCCCTATCTGCCAGCGACCTGGACACTAGAAATCACAATGCCCCCATGTGGGCTTGTCCTTTATGCCACACCATGGAGGTCCAGCCTCACCAACATAGGCAAGTGAAACTGTGCCAGCCTTAGAAATTCTCAGCCTTGCAGAGGATTGATGCTGCCCATACTTGGTTTATCCTGTAACCCTATCCAAGCCTAAGATAAAGCTGCAGGCAGTGGGTAAGTCCATTACTTTTATTCTCACTTGGGCCTTAAGTTTTCCTCACCAATTTCAGCTATGGGGGTAGATGGGACTCGTTCCTCCCAACTTAAAACTTTGCCACTGTCCTTGCAGGACAATTTTTTCTCTCATTCTTTCTTAGTGATACTTTACTGGGTGGAGATATAATTAGCCATTTCCCCAAAGCTTTGTTCTGCTTCTTGGAGCCCCTTTTTGACCCCACCCATCTCCAAGATCATATTTTACAGGTTCACTCCTCCTGACAGACATGTGCCCAGGCCAACCCACAAGGGGTTCTCTAAATACACCAGTCTCTATACCAGCTTTGTGGACACCAACTGGGCAAAGATTGGCAGGTTAATTTCACCCATATGCCTACTCATAAAAAACTCCATTATCTCTTAACACTTGTGAACACTTTTACAGGATGGATAGAAGCGTTTCTGGTCTCCAGAGAAACAGCAGATGTGGTGGCTCAGGGTCATGGAGCTTGTGTCAGAAGCTCTCAACATCTCCTAGATAATGGGACTCATCAAACAACAACTAACCAAGCTCTCCATTGAACTCAGGTTATCTTGGCTCTCCCTTCTCCCCATTGCCCTGACTCGCCTCAGGGCCACCCCACTTTCCCCTATGGTCCTGAGCCCTTTTGAGCTGTTTTATGGCAGGCCCTTTTTCCTTAACCATTACAACCCAGTTCAAACTCCTTCACTGGTGGGGCACCAACCCTACCTCTCTCTTTTAAGGTTCCTTCTCCACTCACACACTGACAGTTGCCTCCCTGCCACCACACTGGTGGAACCTAATGCCCCTAACCCTGCCCAACTCTGCCCAGGGTACAGAGTATTCCTCAAACAGTTAACTCCTAGGTCTCTCGAAACTCAATGGACAGGACTTTACATGGTAATCTTCACCACCCCCTCAACTGTCAAGCTCTTGGGACACCCATGCTGGTACCATCTCTCCAGACTTAAGCAGGTGCCTACTCAAGCACTTGGTCTGTCCAGCAGACAGGACTTTCCAGCCTCCGGTTTTCCAGGATGCCACAATGAAGGGCCTACCTGCTCCTCATCCTGGCACACTCATCTTTGGTAATAACAATTTTTGTTCCTAGACACCTGCCTTCTCAACTTCCCCAAGGAACAGATACCTTATGTCTCCTAGGATGACAGTTCATG
The DNA here is from genome assembly GCA_004026605.1 of Ondatra zibethicus. NCBI lineage: Eukaryota > Metazoa > Chordata > Mammalia > Rodentia > Cricetidae > Ondatra > Ondatra zibethicus. Next base: position 122,932 of record PVIU01003922.1, on the reverse strand, counting down.
GGATGCCTCTCCAGCCACACCTCTCACCAAATAAGGACACCTAGCTCTCCCCTTCCCCACATCACCCTATACCCGCAGGAAGTAGCCAGATTTGAGTCTATGCCCTTTTTTCCAAAGAGAGCATAAATGCTTGTCATAATTATCACTTCAATTTTTTGTCACCCTTATATCCAAAGTGTCTGGAATGTTAAGTTGGGAGCATAGGCCCCAGCCCCTTGCATCTATCCTAGTCCCCAGGCCTGAGAGTATTATTGGTCTGGACTCCATATCCCAGCAGGCCAGGTCCTGACCCTGAGAGTTATATTGGTCTGGACTCCAAATCCCAGCAGGCCAAGGTTGGGGTGAGGATGACTCCCACAGAGTATTTAAATGAACTCCCAAAAGAGCAACAGGTGGTCTCTTTTCCTTCCTCCTGGTCATTGCATATTGCATTTGTGGTCCCTTGGGGCCACCCGAGAGCACAGAACTCCCATTAAACCTGGATATTTTTTTAATTTGACTTGTTTTGATTTGGCTTAATTGGGATTTTGCATTGGCAGAAAGCTCGCATTAGGAAACATTCCTAACATTATGTAAATCATATTTATACAATCTCATATTGGTAAAACAAACTTCTCAAATTTTTATGGTTCAGATATTATGTAGTTTTGATACATTGATCTCAGTAGACCTTTAAGTATTAAATATTTGAATCATTGTATAAAAGGAATGTAGGTTTTGCAAAGTGGAGAATGGAGCCAACGGGCACTAGAAAAAAACAGCTGGAATTAAAGTAAATGAGAAGTGTATGTCATTTTGAGCTCAAAAGAATCTTAAAATATGGAAATAGGGACAGAAACATATACTTTGATTCACTTGGTATTTATGGAAATTAAGAAACCATAGCAATAAATTTCTTATGGGTAACATCTTTTAATTTTTTAGGGTACTAAAAATGTTTTTTAACTTAAACATTTTAAGTAAGAGTACAAAACCTCTATTTAAAAGAAATAAAATATTTTGACATCCCAAATAATTTTTAACTTTTTCATTCATCTTTGTGTTCATAGTAATATCATGTCCATCAAAATAACATTTTGTGATAGATGGAGTTGCTAGTACATGTCAAAGGATTGTTTTCCCATCAGTTAATAATTAAAAAATTGATATGGTATTGCAAAATTAAAAGCCATACAAGTAGTCCATCTTTGAATCTAGCTTTATGTGGGCAGGGTTCCAAAATATTTGTTAAATAACCATAAACTGTGTATCAATGCACATACAGAAATGTGCACACACACGCACATGCATGCACACACACACATATTTGCATGCATGCATCCATAAACACACATATACAAACAGTGGCTCAACCTGAATTTAAAAATTCAAATCTCACATGTAGAGCAAGAAGTTGTTGTTCTCAAATGCCTATGCTTAAATTTGATCAAAAGAAGTTTGACCAGTCATGTATGTATACAGAAGAAACTAGTGAAGGTGCATTGCAGCATCAAGACAACCTCAGAGTTTAGGGTAGAAAAAGAAATTCAAATAGAGAAAGAACACTTGAATTCAGTCTTTAGAAGCTAAAAGGTACTATGCCAAGTATCCAGGAGTTTACCACTAAGCATGACGAACAGTGAGATAAAGTACTTGTGGACAAAAAATGAGGATTAGTGACTTTTTGTATTATTGCTATGAATTAGATTTATGATGCAGCAAACAACAAATACTAAAAATGCTTAATAACACAGTTAAACTTTTTGTTATTTTTTATTACTAGATCCTCCTCTAGTAATACAAAAGTTGAGATTAGCTAGTGAAGTCAGATCATGTGTTAAATAATTAATTTAATCTTGCTTTATACTTTTTTCCTGTAAAAATGGGCATACATGTAAGTGGTAAGAGGACTGTTTATTTGTTCCCCTACTTTCTTGGAGGTGAGAATTCAGATACTTGCAAGGTCATGGTCAGGCATGAGCAGAGCTGTCTCTTTCAGTCCTAGACAGGAGGACATATGCTTGTTCACAGCATCTGGCCTTTACTTGTTCTTCACATTCCTTCACTGACTCTGCCTCTCATATCTGTCTTTTAAACTAGTTCTAGAATATGCTCTATCTACCTAGGCCAATACTTTCCCTGTCATAGGCTCATGCTAACCCCATCTCATGTCATGTAACACAAGATTTGAGGGGTTATTATGTATGCCTCTTTTAGAAGAGCCACAATAATTCTGGAACACATGTCCAACAAAATACTAATTCTATGTACCTTAAAAATCAGTGTTTAGAATTTTTTAAATATCCATATTAGTTTGTTAATATAATATGATGAAATGTTACCTTTATATATATACGAATATATTTATATATATGAATATATATATGAATCATATTTTTGGACCTCATAAAATAAATACAGATGATCTAATTGAATTTTTATTTTTTAGTCAAGGAGCTAATTAACATTCAATTTTTATTCACTTTTCTTTGAAAACTGTGATGTCATCCCCAGAGTACCAATCTGGGTGAAAATATGAAACTCACTTTACATAAATCAATGGAACATCAGACATCATGATCATAGATATATCTTTGCTAATTTTAGGTCTAAATTTGTCAATATATTCAAATGATGTACAATGCTGTTTAAATAGATTGTAGGACATATACATGACAGAAATCCCTGAATATCTTCATGAAACAGAAAAACTCTGAGAAGCTACTGATGTCACAGCTGTTATAGCATCATAGTGAGTTTTAATTATTCAGTGTTTTGCAAAGGTACTCTTGTAAACCTATGCAATACAACGAGTCACACAAAAACTATAGCACTTCAGATAGTCTAAGTGCATATCTTATCTTCTCCTGCCTATCCTGTAACTCCAGTCTCCCGACTCATCCCAGGCTTGGTAGCCAATTACAGGATGCATCCTTGTCTTCTCTTCCCTTATCTCCAGGTGATCACAAAGATCTCTAATAACCTCCTCACTCAAACCTTTATTCAAACTTTTATTTTATCCTTTTCCTGGCTCCTTGTTAGCAAAGCCTGCCAGAGAAGCAGTAGAACAACAGCTAAGGAAGTGAGGCAAATTTGGTGTCTTCACTCTTCCTTCTTTCCTCCAAATCCCTTTCCTGACTCTCTGTCCTAATTGTCAGGGGTAGCACATTCTGTGTATACCCTGTAGTGGCATTTCACTTGTGTATTAATAAATAAAGCTTGCCTGAAGATCAGAGAGTAAACAGCCCCACTGGTGAGTCTTATACCAGGTAGTGGTAAAATAAACCTTGAATCCCAGTTGCCACACTGGTTGCCATAGAAACTAGGTGGTTCATGCCTTTAATCACACTGCTAAATACCTTAATCCCATCCCTAGAGAAGATTATAAAATGGGAAGAGACAGCTCTAAGACACACTCTCATTTTGAGATCCCTAGATGCAGAATTACCATTTTGGACTGAGGTCAAGGTAAGAGTCAGTGGCAGATTGCTTTGCTTTTTGGATCTTCAGGTTGAACCCCAATATCTGCCCCTCTGCTTTTATCAATCGTGCTTAAAATCACCTTATTTTTTCCTTCGGTGCACTTCTTCAATCCCCATTTCTAACACATCCTACGTCCTAAAATTCAGCTTACAATACCGGGAAACACATTCAACCGGAAAGACTCAGTGTCCATATGTTGCAGGATACCTGGACAATGCCTTACAATTCAACACACACCACATTAAGAACGAGTGGATAAGATAAAAAGAAGAAACAATGTATCAGCCTACAAAAAGACAAGACCATATATCAGTACCTAGAATTACAATCTTCCCAAATGCAGATGTCTAGAAAGCAGTGGAAAGCACAATCAAAACAACCAAGACAACATATTTACACAAGAGTCCAACAACCCTAACACAGTAGCGTGAGAAATACAAAATAGCTGAAGCATAATCTGAGGATCTCTAAAATAGCCTTTATGGATGTGATAGAGGTCATTATACAAAAAAAAGAATATATCCCTTAAAGAAGTCTGTAAAAATTCAGACAAATGTGAAAGGAAGTGAGGTAACAGTAGTAATAGAAAAGTAGTAATAGAACTGGTAAATAAAACACAAACTGAGAAAAATTTGAAAATGAAAAATTTAGAGACTCAAACAAGATACTCAGAGGCAATATTCATCAACAGAATACAAGAGACGGAAGAGAGAATCTCAGGCAATGAAGATAAGATAGAAGGAAAGGATACCCTTGTCAAAGAGACTATTTTCTCTACAAAAATCCATGCACAAGATATTCAAAACTCTGAGAAAATTGAAAAGATCAAATCCCCAAAATAACAGAAAGTGAAGAAGGAGAAGAAACATGGGTAAAAGTTACAGAAAAAAATTTTAGCAAAATCATGGAATAAAATTTCCCTAAGCTAAAGGAGAAGGTGCCTATGAAGGTAAAAGATACATACAGAACACCAAATAAACTGTATCAGAAATAAATTCTCCTTGGCACAGGATAATCAAAACATTAAGTGTAAAGAACAAAGAAGCAATATTAAAAATTGCAAGAGAAAAAAATGAATTACCTACAAATGCAGAAGTATTAGAATAAGATGGGAATTCTTACTGTAGATTCTAAAAGTTAGAATAATCTAGACAGGTGTTCTTCAAATTTTAAGAGACAACAGATTCTATCCTAAAATCATGTAACCAGGAAGCTTAAAATCCAAAAAGAAATAGAAGTCATTTCATGATAAAACTAAATTTATGCGGTATTTATCTACAAATATGTCATCACAAAAGGCACTAGAAAAAAATTTCAACATGAATAAGATAATCAAATCATACCTGATACTTTGTACAAATGATGATGCCATTTTCAGTGCAGAATTTGTTCTCTTTCAGGAGGTTCATTTATTTATTGTTGCTCTTAACACCTGTGCTAATGCCGTTCAGTCCAGAAAGTTTATTCATGAACCAATGGTTAAAGGCTGTTCTATTTGACACTTTCACTTCTGTCAGGTTCAGTCCATTTAGTTTTTTTTAATTGATTTTATTGAGCTATACATTTTTCTATGCTCCCCTCCCTACCTCTCCCCACCATTGTATTTCAATATAAATATATACTAAAATTGTATCAATATACAAAATCTCTTAAGCAGAGGTAGAAGCATGCATGTATACAATATGACAAAATAACTTTGCCTAGATATACACATATTGTAGATGAAAATAGGAACATGTTCAATATAATTTAAGTTTGTATCAATATATAAGAATCTATGCCAATGTAAATTATCTATAAATAGTATCTCACAATTATTCCCTCCATTACTCATTATTATTATTAGTGTGAGTAAGCTCACACTAATCTATTATCCCATCCAATTTCTTTTTTTTTCTTTTTTCTAATCCCCCAGCTTACATAATTTTCCCCAACACCCAACCCTATAACAATTATTATAAAACACTAAATGATGTCCCTGGCCTTGAGGACAAACTTTGTTGGGCAAGGGGACGTTGTCTTCTAGAATTACTTCCTGCTGTCATGGGGGCAATGTTCTTTCTATGGGATCCTGTGAAAATAAAATGATGGTTAAGTTCCAAGATTACTGTCTGGTAAAATTTGCAAAGATTCACTGAGTATCTGGTAAGGTTTTTCTGAGGTTCCAATGTGAAGTTGTGGCCAGAATGTTGTAAAAAAGTGCACCATTTCAGCTAACCAAGATGGAACCATCTTGAGCAGCTGGTACCCAAAACAAGTCTTATAGTTGTGCTATCAGCATCATGACGTCATATCAACCAGGTGGACTTATTGGTGTGGGACCCTGTCTTCTCCCTAGAAACTTCAAAGATTACTGGGGGAAAATTCATTGTTCACTGTAGAAGACTTAAACATTCTTTATACAGACATATATATTCAGTGAAAGGTATGATAGAGACAAAAATAGGTATGAAGAAATTTTTTAAAAATTATTTTTTTTCTGTCCCATACCATGGCTCCTGACATGAGATAAAAACTCTGAATTTTTATTTTAACAACATGCTTTAATTTAGAGAAGGACAGAGTCAGTGTCAAACTCCAAAGCCAGTTTTGATTTTTAGGTGAGTCATGATTATTATTTTATTTAGTATTCAGAGATTCTTACCCTCAGATGACATGTTCTCACAAGTGATAATTCTCTTTGCTTGGTGATCCTATCTGAATAATTATCTTTTCCTCATTAGGCATCTAGATGGCCAGAGTCTCTTGAGTTTTTGAAGATGAGCATTTTCATGCAAAGATAAGAACAGAACCCTGCCCCAACACTTCTGAGGTTTCCTTACCACCTACTGGTTGTCACTTCTGTGTATGAGCCATCATTTCTCTTTCTCAAGAGATATCTCTTTCTCAAACCGAATCTTTTTCTTTATTTTTATTGCTTTATAAATAATACCATTCAAAATTTCCACTTCCTCCCCTCCTCCCATTTCCCTCCTCTTCTTCCCTCCCCCTCAAGTCCTAAAAGAGGGCAGGATACCCTGCCCTGTGGGAATTCCAAGGCTTTTCCCCCTCCATCCAGGCTTAGGAAGGTATCCAGAACCTGGAAACAACCTAGATGCCCCTCAATGGAAGAATGGATAAAGAGAGTGTGGCACATCTACACATTAGACTACTACTCAGCGGTAAAAAAACAATGACATCTTGAATCTTCCATGCAAATGGATGGAAATAGAAAACACTATCCTGAGTAAGATAACCCAGACCCAAAAATATGAATGTGGTATGTACTCAGTTGTTAGTGGATTCTAGCCATAAACAAAGGACATTGAGCTTATAGTTCACTATCCTAGAAAAGCTAAGTAAAAAGGTGAACCCATATATAGATCCTCCTGGAAATTGGAAGCAGACAAGATCTCCAGGCAAAAGTTGGGTGGGAGTGGGGGTGGGGTGGGAGGAAGGTGAGAGGGGGAGAAAAAAAGGGAGAAGGGGAGGGTTGGGGAAAGCTTGGGGAGTGTGATAGTTGAGATGGAGGAAGGATGGATATGGGAGCAGGGAAGAAGATATCTTAATTAAGGGAGCCATTTTGGGGATGGCAAGAGGCTTGGCTCTAGATGGGTTCCCAAGTGTCCATGGGGATGTTCTCAGCTATGACCCTGGGCAGTGGAGGAGAGGGTGCCTGAACTGGCCTTGTCCCATAGTCAGACTGATGACTATCTTGAATATCACTATAGTACCTTCATATGGCAAAAGACGGAGATAGAGACATAGACCCACATCAGAGCACTGGACTGAGCTCCCAAGATCCATTGAACAGCAGAAGGAGGGAGAAGATGAGCAAGGAAGTCAGGACCATGAGGGTTTGGTCAACCCAGTGAAACAGTGTGCCTGATCTAATGGGAGCTCACCAATGCCAGCTGGACTGGGACTGAACGAGTATGGGAACAAACTGGACTCTTTGAATGTGTCTGACAATTGAGGCAGACTGAGAAGCCAATGATAATGTCACTGGGATTTGTCTCTACTACATGTACTGGCTTTTTGGAATTCTAGTCTATTGAAATCAAACCGAATCTTTATTATGTTGATGGTATCTGTAACTTTTCTTCTCCTGTTGAAACAAGAGCAAAACTCCTTCCCCAGCATAGCACATCTCCTGGCTTCCATTGTCAGGTTAACACATCCTTGAAATATACTGGCTTATTTAATTGAGAAGACTTTTCTATTTTCCAATGTTCTCCTTTTTTCATTAGTTTTAAGAAAAATTCAAGGTTAATAAAGCATATGTAATTTATTTCTGGGGGTATTTTTCATCCCTTTCTTTTCATTTAACATATCCTTTATAGTTCGATTTGATCTTTCTATAACTGCCTGACCTGTAGGATTGTGTGGTATACCTGAAATATTCTTTATATTATAATAAGCAAAAATATATTTCATTTTCTTAAAGACATATGTTGGACCATTATCTGTCTTTAGTTGTACAGGTATCATATCCCCATGATGCCTATAACTTTTAATAAATGCATGATTACTGAAACATTTTTTTCTGAGATCATGGCAGTTGCCCATTGAAAACCTGAGTAAGTGTCAATGGTGTGGTGTACATATTTTTATTTTCCAAATTCTATGAAGTGGAACACATCCATATGCCAGATCTCATTCCTTTGAGTACCCTTTATGTTACTCCCTGCAGGTAATGGTGTTTGGTTATAGAAAGAACAAGTAGGACATCTCTTTATAATCTCCTTAGCTTGATGCCATGTAATAGAAAACTCTTTCTTTAAACCTTTATTATTGACATGATGCTTCTTATGGAATTCTGAGGCCTTCAGCACACTTCCATTCAATAATTGATCCATTTCTGCATTACCTTGTGCTAGAGGATCTGGCAGTCCTGTATGGGATCAGATATGTGTAATGTATATGGGACAAAGCCTATTGCTGATTATATCTTGAACCTGTATGAATAATGAAGTAAATCCTGTATCATCTGGTATAAATTTAGTGGTTTCAATATGCAAAACAACTCTTTCAGCATATTGTTAATCAATAACTATATTAGGAGGTTTTTAAAAATCCCTTAGCACCATGAGAATAGCATATAATTCTACCTTTTGGAAAGAATTATAAAGTAAGTTTCACATTACTTAAATCTTCTGATTTGCAACCTGCCTTCCTGATTTATTTGCATTCGTATAGAATGTACAGACTCCAGTTATCGGTGTGCCCATATAATGTGGTGAAGGATCCAACTTTTTCTGTTTTTAAGGTTAATTCTATCATTTTGGGGATAATTGCTATTAATCTCTCCTCAAAAATTAGGTCAAGCTCTTTGCCAAGGTTCATTGTCTTCCCATAATTTTAATTTCATAATTAGTAAAAGGCACAATAATCTCTGCTGGGTCTATATCTGTTAGTTGATGAAGTCTCAATTTTCCTTTTATAAATAATTCAGAGACTTTTTCAACATAAATTTTTTAATTTCTTACTTGGTTTATGTGGTAAAAATATGAATTCAAAGATACTATCTTCCCTTTGCATTAAAATTTTTGTAGGGAAAATTCTGAAAGGAAATATGACTAAAATGTAATTAAAATTTTACCTTATCCATATGTTCGTCCTGTAATTTTTCTTCAATAACAATCAATACCTTTTCTGATTTAGTTGTTAATTTACTAAGACTATTTAAGTCTTTGTTAACATCTAAATTTTTTTTAATGAACTATTAGATCAGGTGTTATTCCAACAGCTGGTCATAGATGGGAAATGTTTCCTAACAAACTTTGAAAATCATCAAGATTCCACAATTGGTCTCTCCTAATTAGTGCCTTTTGTGTTGAAATTTTCTGTAAACATATTTTATAACCTACGTAATTGATAGAATTTCCTCTCTGTGTTTTTTCAGGACCAATTTGTCAACCCCATTTTGGCAAAACTTTCTTTAATTCTTCGAACATTCTTTTTAAAGTATCTATGTTTGATTTAGATAGGAAAATGTCATCCAGGTAATGGTAAATTATAGATTTAGGAATTTTTTACATATTATTTTCAATGGTTAACTTACAAAGTATTGGCATTGGGTGAAACTCTTGAGCATTCCCTGTGGAAGGATGGTCCACTGGTATCTCCTAGTAGGTTGATAATTACTATAAGTAAGCACCGTGAAGGCAATTTTTTCTCTGTCCTTTTCTTGTAAAGGCATAGTGAAGAAACAATCTTTCTAATCAATAAGTATAAGAGGCCATCCTTTTGGTAATAGAGAAGGCAGAGGAATTCCAGATTGTAGAGGGCCCATAGGTTTAATTATCTTATTGACAGCTGTTACATCTGTCACCATTCTCCATTTACCAGGTTTCTTTTTAACAACAAATACAGGAGAATTCCAATGGCTGGATGATTCTTCAATATGGTGAGCAATTAGTTGCTCCTATGCCAGCTGTTCTAAAGCCATCAGTTTGTCTTCTGTTAATGGCCACTGTTTAACCCATATTGGTTTCTCAGTTAACCATTTTAAATGTAGGGCTGTTGGTACCTCTAAAGCTTTGCTAGTTGCTTTGTGTTCTTGTACAGCCTGAATGGCTGGTAACCTTTGTGTATAGTACCTAATAATATCCTTCCCAGAATTATGAGTTTCTGGGCCTGCAGGAATGTTAATCTGGGTATTCCATTGTTGCATCAGGTCATGACCACATAAATTCACTGCAATATTAGCATGGCTTAAAGAGCTGGCAATGAACAGACATCTGCAATGTTAGATTGGGCAGAGCCAAAATGCAAAGCAACCTTATTCCTAGTCATGCCCACTTAGCATTTAAAAAAATGCTTTTCTGGTCAAAAAATAATTACAGATACACACACAATAAAGATAAATTCATATAAAAAGACTTAAACAGGTCACAGTGTGTTAAAAAATATTACATAGGCTTGAGAGAGAAGAAAAAAGAGTATAGAAAAAACATAAAACAAAGTCTTAAAGAGACAGAATAAAGACTGTCATAGATTCAAGGATTAAAGAAAAATAAGCCACATAAAGATAGAAAATACTCAAAGTGTCTGAATTATGTATATTATTGTGTTTTCTTTAAATTTTTCGATTGTAAATATGTTAAGTACAAAGAGCAATTTCATTTTACAGGCTCCTAAGCTTAACCAACATATATATGTTAAAGGTATCTTGACTTCAAAATTTTGGTCTAAGAATATGTTGCTTTAGAAAAAGGTTCTGCTCTTGTTTCCTCAAAGGACATAAAGCTGTGGATTCCTTACTGGTGAACATGGTCTGATCAAACAAGATCCCAAAAGTGATGGCCTAGGTGGTCCAACATCCACAACAGCTTCAGGAATGAAAGCTGAGATAAAGTAACCACATAGGATATCCAAAAAAGACCTGACTGATAGCTCCCCAATCATCAGGAAATAGTCTAGAGATCAATGCCCCAATTCCCTAAATGATTGCTTATAAATGTTTGTTTACATTTAAAAGGGGATATGCTATAAAGGTGAATATTATGAATTTTGGTTCATTGATACAAATTTAAGGTCAATTTTGTTATATGCATATTTCCACTATTGATTAAGGTATTGTATTCATACAGCTCATTTAAAAAGGTAATATATAATTAAGAAATACAGGCTAATAGTTATCCATAATGTCAAACTTGTAGTCATCTTAGTTAGTTTTCTAGATATATGAAGATTTATTTCAAATGGATAGGTGTTTTTCAAACCTTTCAAATACTAACATAATAGGGCATATAAAATGTTTGAAGAACTTAGACTTTTCTCAACAGTGAGACAAGTCTGCTTCTGGCAGTTCCAAAACTTCAAGAGGAAGATGGGAATCGAAGAGCTTCCTTATGGAGTTTTCTAGATATTTGGGCAAGAAACTGCTCTTGCCTATCTGCTTAATGTATATTCTATCAACTAGACATGCAGGACCCACAGAAAAATGACTGCTGAAATTGCCAAAAGAAGGTGAGATGGTTCTTCAGGTTTTCTGTTTCATGACAAAACTATCAGAAAGTTAGCAGGAGAAAGATAAAAGCAACTGAACTTTGCCAGTAGAAGGCATAAAAAATCTTCAACTTTTCTTCTTCATGGAAAAGTCTGCCAGGTACTATGGGACTATAGATTGAAGATGTGTGCCACAGTGTTACAGAAAAAATTTGGGTGATTTTCCAGGTAGCTGCAATGTCTCTGTTAATTCTAGAGTTTTGGAAGTTCCTTTTGTACTTCCTGTTTAATTAGGTAATAGTATGCCCTTCTGAGATCTTTGATGGAGTTGAAGGAGAGATATTAATAGTTATATTTTACTTAGTTATGATACAAGATACATTAGATATAAAATTTTAGCCTCACAAAGACAGGATAAATGATAGAGTATTTTCTTAAATTGCCAAATGTAAATGGACTAAATATTGTAACTATAGTTCTTGCTTGATAACTGTTTGGCATAGGTAATTTTACTGTGTTAAAGTTAGAACTTTCCTTTTTATTTGTTCAGAAAAGGGAAAATGGTATAGGAAGTTCATCTGTATATGTGTTGCTTTTATTGGTTAATGAATAAAGCTGCTTTGGCCTATAGCAGGGCAGAATATAGTCAGACTGAAATATATATATATATATACACATATATATGCATGTGTGTATGTGTAAATAAATATATTTACACATATATACAGAGTAGGCAGAGCCAAAGAGATGCCATGTTGTCACTGAAGGGAAAAGATGCCCTAGAAACTTACCAGTCAAACATGAGTCTAATGGTAAAATATAAATATTAGGAATGAGTTAGTTTAAGATGTAAGAGTTAGTTAATAAGAAGCCTAAGCTATTGGCTAAGGAGTTTTACAATTAATATGGTTTCTGTGTGATTATTTTAGGTTTGCACAGCTGGGATCAAACAAGCTGTCTCCGTCTACACACACAGATCCTTTGGCCTCAGTTTCCCAAATCCTGAGATTAAAGGTGTATGTCAACACTGCCTGACGTCTAGTGGCTTAGCTTTGCCCCTAGTCTTCAGACAAGATTAATTTATTAAAATACAAATAGTATCCCTCCATACTATTAATTGATCTATAAAAACTGATGGTAAAACCCTATGCCTAAAGATAACAACTTCATAAATAATTGAACATTGATAGTTCATTCTTACCTGAAGTCTTTACTTCTATGGACTAGTGTTCTTTTATCCAAAGGTAATCTTTATTCTACCAAGGGAGAAATGTAAAGCATATTTCAGCTTCAAGTCTTTTAATCTACAATTGAGTCCAGACTTCAACATATTCTTTACCAATGATGGCACAAAACTGTGTGAGTAATCAACTAATATCTAATTTTACTTAGGTTTACTACATGAGATAAAACTCATACAAAAAATTGCTTGGGTGCTCAAGAATCTGAAACTAGATAGCTCAGGGTCCTTTTGTAAAAGTATAAACTGTTTTACTAAACAAAAGAAGCAATAACATGACTCATATTCACAATCTAATATACTCATAGATCATTGTCTCCCTTAGCCAACATCAGAGAAGTTTCCTCCTGCTGCAAACGGGGACAAATACACAGACCAACAGCCAGAGACAAATATATAGGCCTGATATGGGATTTCCCTTTGTAGGCTGTGATTACCATTGATTAATAAAGGAAATGCTTTGGACCTATAGAAGGCCAGATATTAGCTAGGCAGGGAAAACTAAAGGGAAAAAGGGCATAGTCAAAGAGAAGCCATGGAGCCACTGCTCAAGACAGATGTGCTGAAACTTTGCTGGTAGACCATGACCTTGTGGTGATGCGCAGATTAATGGAGATGGGTCAAATTAATATGTAAGAGTTAGCCAATAAGAAGCTAGAGATAATGGGCCAAGCAGTGATTCAAATAATATAGTTTCTGTGTGATTATTTTGGGTCTGAGCTGCAGTGGCTGAGAAACAAGTGGTCTCTTTACAACAAACGCCCACAGCCAGACAATATGCAGAGAGTGAGAGACCTGGGAACATTCAGCTCTAAACAGGATGTCTCCACCAAATCCCTTCAGATTGAATTCCGTGAAACTTGACAGTAAAAGGAAGTAGATAAATTTTAAGAGCCAGAGGAACATAGAAAACATGGCTTTTAAACACAACAAGATCCAGGTAAGTGACTAACAGAGACTGAGGTAGTATCTTCAAGGCTGTCTCAACTAGATGAGTTCATTGAGCAGAAAGAAGTGTAAACATGCTTGAACCTAACTCAGAAAGTGTATCCAATTGATAACCCCTTGCTAATATAAATTTAGTTTTCTCCAAGGGAGTCTCACTGATGAAACTAACTACTCCTAGGTGTAGACTGTATGTTCGTCAGTAGATGGTCAACAAAAAAATAAAATCAATCATATGTGTGGAGGCTTCTTGTCTTATGCCAGGACTTTTTCATTTTATCTCTTTAAATTTATCTTTTAAATTTTAATTTTTAATTTTGATGTTTTTCTGTGTTATTTACTCTCCAGTTTCTTTACATATCTATTTTTGCTTCTGTTTTATTGTTTCTGTGGTTTATTTTATTTGTTTATTTATTTTTTATCAGATTCCTAAATATAGCTACGACTGTGTTTCTGGGTCTATATCTGTTTCATATGCTTTTTATTGAGTGTTTCTGCTTGCTTGTTTTGTCATATTCCAATAATTTGTTTTGGTTTTATATAATGCATAGATCTGAATAGGATAGAAAGTGCGTAGGAACTGGTAGGAGTAAAGGGAGGTAAAGCTGTAATCAAGATATATTGCATAAAAAAATCTACTTTTTCAATAAATAAGAAAAAACATAACACTTAAAGTTTTGGCTACTAAGTAATTCTTGAGATTATCATTACAATGACTGATCATGGTTTGAGTATGTGTAGTATTCTAACTATTCTATCCATCTTTTTTACAGTGAAATCATAATAATGTCATACCTTTCTGTTTGAAGCTGTAGTATAGTTTAGTATTCAAAAACTTGCTTTGTAAGCTTGCTGTCTTGGGTTTAGTTCACAACACAGTGCAATATAAAATGAATAAATTCTGTAAAATGTTATGTTGCCTTATGCCAGTTGTGTCCTTATTCATTCCACATTTACTACATTTGCTGCATCTCTCATGAAACCATATCTAGCAATCGAAAAATAGCATTATAGTTTGTATTAGTAGACTGTGATTTTCACAGCACTACTGTGAGGATTAAAGATACGTGTGACAAACTATAGATTCATTGGTAAGAAATACATTTCTGTATTATATTCATGAAAATATTGTTTGGTTTTCTATGACTTTGAATAGAAGTGTTTTGCCAATATTTCTATAAGTTTAAATGTTGCAAAATGCCCAGAGAGACATCTTCTTTGTATTTGACTGACACTTGGGTTTTCTATATGTGCTTTCTTACACGCATCCAACACAGGCTTGATGAAATTATTGATTTATCTGAAAATATGACTATGTCATATGATCATCAGAAAATATCAATGTCTGTTATCTTTATATCTCCTGATATCTAAATGACATTTTATACCATGGTATCATTGATTAATGTGGTTTTCCACATTTTAGTCACAGGTATTCCTACTAGAATATCAAGATATGAAATTTATTACATTTGATTTTGTTGTTGCCAGTTTCCTAATCTCTTCAGCAAGGCATTGAACTTTCTCTCCTTTAATGCTCATGAGACTAAATAAGATTCTTGCTTTGTTGCTGTTTTTTTCCTCTTTACTGAAGTTACTCACACAAGACTCATAGATGCATGCATTTTTACTTTCAGTATGTGTAGGAGGACAAGGTGTATAATAATAAGAAAAAGGGAATAAATAACAGCAGGAAAATCTTCCTTAATATGCTATTTTACTACCACAAGGATATAAATTTACACACACAGAGTTGAGCCTTTAAATTTCAATGCCCTCTGTTCATATTCAAAACCATCAGCACTGAAATTTCCTTTTACATTCCTGCGACCCGTTGTGAAGGTTAAATGACTATCATTAATGGGAAATAGAGTTGAATGTTTGTTAATGCTGGAATTCAAAAAAAAAAAAAGTCGCTGATGCCATAGTAACCAGCAGGTCTTAAGGAAATTCCACAAGCTCACAGTTCTCATTTGCATTCGTATATAGACCATTGGAAAATTTGGAGCCTTTTGACAAGTCAGTAGGTAGAAAAACAAATAGTTTTTAAATTTCTAGCACTGGCAATACCATGTTGGATATACAATTATTCTTTTTATAACCTTGTAAATGATGAGAATAGCATAACTAACACAAACAAAGGCACACAATACACACACGCATACACACCCACACCAGAGTAGTTCTTATGTAGATTTGCTCCTTGTCTTGGAAGGACACACGGTACAGGATAGATGACACATTTGTCTACTTTTCCCTTGCTAGTGTGCCATTCATAGGACTGATGGCTTATTGAGACAAAGCACTGCTTCCAACATGAGACAATGCTCATCAGAGGTCTTTTTATCCCCTTTAAGCTTTCAAATGGAACACATTAGAGAAAGAAGAGGAACTATAATGGAATCAACTGATTACACTAACAACAGAGCTTGGGTTAGTCCTAATCTTTTCTGCTGGGTCATTCTCTATAAAAACTGTGGGGGGTTAAATTTCTCTATCAATCCACTCTTAGTAGTGGAGTTTTTTATTTAACATATGCACAAAGCCCTGATATGCTGTTGATGAAAGAGAATGATGGTGATGATAATGGCTACTTGATTTTTGTTCTGTCTGCCATTCACCTATCTTAAGTAGCACAGATGCAATAGATGAAAGGTATTGTTAAAGCTTTTCCTCAGCGAAATGAAGCCTTCTTACAGGAAAACACTTTAGTCTGAAAGTTCACCCATAGTGTAATCCATTGTCTCTATTTCTTATGACTACTTGGGTGAATGCTGAAGGAGAACCTGCTTAAGTATACATGCATTAGAAAGCATTGACAGCTTGTGAAACTTTGTTAGAGCATACATTTCCCATAAGGATATATGTTTGAACATATGCCATCCAAATGTTTGGATAAAATGAGCTGAAGATTGAATCTTATGTCTGTGTCTTCTCTTATCACAGAAAATTTTAGAATAAATGAATTTCACTGACAAAAAATCTAGTATATTATAATAATCTATAATAAGAACACACTAGAAACAAATATTCTCCTCTAGGAATCTAATTTTATTCATTTTATTTCTTACCATCACTCTAATTAACTCTCTGATTAAGTAGATATAAGCTCCTATACCTCTTTTCCTAATTTTATTTCTGTTGATGTCTTAAAACAACAACTAAAAACAGGCTGAAGTTATGAAAGGTTTATTTGGCTAACTAGTTACATTTTATCATCAAAAGGATCAAAGAAAACTCAAGGTTGGAAAATGAAACAAAAAACCAAAGAAGACCAAGGCTTATTGATATGGTTCCTCGGGCTTCCTCTGCTATTTTTATGTAGTTTAGGTCTATGTCTACATAAATTGGAAAGACATTACCCATAATGGGCTAGTAATGATAATTTTTATAATGGTTACAGAAAGCTAATTTTGAAATGCTCATATAAATCTATTATCTCCACTCAATATTGCAAATTTGTATGAGTAAGTATGTTATCTATCTATCATCTATCTGCATAGATTTAATATAATATATATAAATATAGTGCATGATTTGACATTCTTGTATATTACAGCTCAAAAATTCTTGAATTCTTCCATTTCTTGGATTTATTATTTATCTATCATTATTCTGTTTTATTTTTATTTCTTATTTTTACGCTTTGTTTTGTTGATGTTTCTTTTTCAGGTGATCGGTATAATCAAGTCTGGTTTCAAATTAGCTCTCTTCTCATGTCAGTTTCCTTAGTATTGGTATTGGTGGTAGGCTATTCTACAACCAGCTCTACATTTTTAAAAATAAAGCCATGTGCCTAGATATTAATGATTCAATTTTTCAAAATAGCCTATATTCACATTTTATACCATATGTTCTTTAATTTTATGTCAGATATACACAAAGTATTATACAGACTGAGCAATTTGTATTTAAAAATATTTATGTATATTTATACATATGTGCATACACTAATGATTAGTGAAATCATGAGCTTGCAAGAGGGCAAGGAGGGGGTAACAGGAGTGTTTGGGTGGAGGAAAGGGTAACGGGAAATTATATTTTAATCTGAAAAAAGGCTTCAATAAAGCAGTGAGACTTTTCTCTGTACATGAAACTGCGTAAAGCTTAAGAATAGCCTCACTCGGTAGATATTCATAGATTTTATTCTGCATAATTTATTTGAATCAAAAGGATTACATGGTAATAAAAGGCAATAAAATTTCAGACTGCTTTATTTCTTCAAGACCACTTATGTACCTAGGCATCACATTGCAGAAGCACAAGTTACACATGGAGTTTGTGCACAATCCACATAACTTTGGAAAGTCTATCCAGAAACTGTCTGCCGTCAACTTCCAAACTATCAAGTGAATAAATGTTTAATCAATTCTAATATTAAATTTTCCATTTAATGAAAAATTAGGCATGATGGAGCTGAAGAAAGCTGATTATGCTCAGCCTACCCTGTCTAAAGTCTCTTGCCCATAGATATTATTAAATTGCAACTGTGTAAGTCACTAAATTTAGGATCAAATTGAATTTGAATGTTAGAAAAATAGTATATTAGTGATGTGGGAGGTCCTTCTGTCTATGTGTTAGTTTTATTGGTTAATGTGTAAAGAAGCTGGCTTGGTCTGTGTGATAGGGAAGAATAGAACTAGACAGGGAAAACCTAACTTAATGCTGGGAGAAAGAAGTTGGAGTCAGGGAGAAGCCATGTAACCCCATCAGAGACAGACACTAGAACTTTACCCGGTAAGCCACAGCTTTGTGGTGATATACAGATTAATGGAGATGGGCTAGTTTAGAATGTAAGACCTAGCCAATAAGAAACTAGAGCTAACAGGCCAAGCAGTGATTTAATTAAAACAGTTGTTGATTATTTTGTTGCGGAGCAGCTCTGAACAAATAGCAACCTCCTACAACAGATTTGTTGCAACAAAGTTAAAAATATTGTTCTTTTGTGGACACTTAAACATACAGATATGTTAACATATGAACAAAACATAAACATGAGTCATTGACTTAACATCAAATGTCAGGAGGTAAGATTCGGAAAGGACTTCTCAGTTGATGTTATAAGAGCATAACTGGAAAGTAAAATGTAAAGAAAAAACCAAGGCACAACTGAAAAAGCCTTTGTTAAGGTATCAGAAATTCATGTTAGCCCCTCAAACATATAAAACAAACAAAAGTAAAAGCCTCTGAAACTATAATAGTGCTTTATAGCATTCTAGGTGATCCAGATATAGGGGAGTGAGTGTAGCATTCTTAGACTTTAACCTGCTTTTCCTAAAGAAACACGTCAATCTAAACATCATACAAAATCCATAGAAGTTAAAAGAATTATACTAAAGCACAGCCAGATCAGAATAAAAAGTGAGTTAAGTATATAATATAAATAATTCTTTTGACACTAAATGTAAAACAAAAGCAATCAGTAGAGTGCTGTAGTTGTATGCTTATGTTGGGTATTTGGAGATAGAAAGATGACTCAGAGACATCTAAGACCCAAGTCTGTACCTAAACAGCTGTGCAAAATCATTCCTCAGAAATAGGATGGGATCCTATTCAGTAATCAGCTGCAACATGTGCTCAGTTGAATTTATAAATTCTGTAAAGCAGAAACTCATGGCTTTTCACTCTTTTCTGCTATTGGATTTGGCTATAACATTGTGCCATAACCACATGGTCAGTGTGTACTTGGTATGAGGAGCATGTTAAATTAAATAGATCCTCAGAATGCAAGTAACTATGTTCTTTAACCTTTCTGCAGAAACTCCAAGAGAGAAGCTATTTCTGCACTCAAACTTCACATGACAGTCAACAGGATGATTCTTTTTCTTGCTCTACTAGGGATTCTGAGGTACCCAAAAGTTATTTTGTAACCATAATTAAACTATAAGCATAATCAATAACTGTTAATAAATCTTAATGAAATTATTTGTTAAGCAATTATTTTATAGACATGCAATTTTACTATTTATTAAGAAGAAGGTGAATTTGCTTATTAATGAGCTGGATTTACTTATTTACTTCTTTACTGTAAAGAACTAAAAGTTGACTAAATATTCTGTTACAAAGATATGTATAACATTACCATTTTTATTGTTGTTTTTTGGATTTGATAGATATTTTCATTTTGTAATTGTCAATGCTAAGATTTTCAACTTATGTAAATATAGTAGAAATCATACAGATAAGTAGATTATGTATATTAGTATTTAAGAGACTATTGATAATTCTGTCTTTATATCAACCATGCTTTATTTAATATTTCTTTTTTAATAAACTCATCAACTCATATACAACAATTTTATATTAAATCTCTGACAAATATAATGCAAAAATAAACCATTATGTATTTGGACACTTATATTCTGAGGAAAGACAATAGGAAAATATTAAATAGCCTTTGATTTCTGTAATTAAACAAATATGTTCTATATGGAAGAAAAACTGTATATCCAGTTTTTAATTCATAGCACATACAAACCTAAATTAAGAGCAAATCAGAGCAGACCTGTTTAAGGCAGCACTCTTTGCTTTTCTTATATTGCACTATGACACAATACTAGTGCACTTATGTGTTTTGAACCTAGGCATCAGTGAAAATCTTGTGATTATCTCTGCATGAGTACTGAACAAGACACATCTGGATTTTTCTGAGTTTTATTTTTAACTAATTTCAGTTATTTCTTGTTAGAACCCTTAATAGCTGCCAAATGTTTAGCAAGCCTGTTTTTAATAACATAACCCCATGGAAGGTAGTCACCCATTTTTAGGAAGCTGAGTCCTGGAATATTAGTCAATCCTGTGTAATGGAAAAAAAAATGGAGTTGCTTGGTCTTTAATGACTCCAAATGCACACTATCTGACACAGTGTGTCCCACTCTCATGTTCATATACTGTGGTGTTTCAAAGCCTTTGTGTAGAAGAAGAGTGCATGTTCTTTCCCGCTGAGTATGGGCACATAGACATGTTCAACTGCCTGAAGAATAGAGTGTGACTAAGTGATGGTGTTTAACAACGTAAACAAACAGGAAATATTGCTCTTGCCTGTCTTTCCTTCTTCTGTGACACTTGTAAGGAATCCCATGGCAGAACAAGAGGCCATGCATAATTATTACCTACTAATGTTCCCAGAGACAGCCAACATCAACTATCATGTGCAGACAATGAGCTTTCTGCTGCTACACATGAACAGATTCAGACGAGCCTCCCTGAGGCCTCAGCTTTCTCAGCTCAATTTGTTGCTTCAATCTGCTCAAGGTTTTGAGACATAACTGTCATGAGGAAAAACAATATGCTTGTTTTATGCTAATAATTCTGGGATGACCTGTTATAGAGCAATGTATAATTAATTCAAATGAGCAACGCCAAAACCTGTAAGAACATGTCTTATTTAAACTTAAGCTACTGCATGCCTTAGCCTCAAGTGATACTTAACGAAATTTTACATATTGTTAAACCAAAGACCCTGAACAATATTTACATTTTTAAGATGAGAATTATTTTATATGAAATGACT
Source organism: Ondatra zibethicus (assembly GCA_004026605.1). NCBI lineage: Eukaryota > Metazoa > Chordata > Mammalia > Rodentia > Cricetidae > Ondatra > Ondatra zibethicus. The sequence goes on along the minus strand of PVIU01003922.1, from coordinate 101,840 downwards.
AGTTAGCTAACAATATAGTAAACACTTTAATATATTCAAGCATGGTAAACAATTATGATGATTAAGAATCTTTTCTTCAATATAATCTTTGTATTTTCTATAAGATGAATCATTTATATGCATTGCAAAATTATTTTTACTTTTTAAATATAGCCAGGCATGACTCAGTAGAAAAGTGTATGTGCCTTGGAAACTTATTGGCCTAAATTTGATTCTTGAATTCCAGTTTCTGCCTGGACACAGTATTGTGAAATAACTGTAGGGCTCCTATACGGGAAGGGTTGCAGAAACAGGAGAACCATCTAGAAGTTCCCAGGTGCATTGCAGCAGGAGAAACATAAAAAAAATGTCTGCCAAAAAATTAACGTGGAAGAACATTAAGTTGTCTTCTGACTTCTATACTTGTAATACCTGCAAGCCCACTATATGTAGACAAAACATAAATCTTTTACATATAATTTTGTCAAATGTTAATTTTAAACTTTATTACAAATGTTGCATTTTTTTAAAAAAATCACATAAAATATATTGTTGTTTTGTTTAATGTTATTATAGGAGGTTGATCTGAAAAATAAGAAATTTCTAAACCTAATGAGATATAGAAAGAAGGATAAAACAAGATAATCTAGGAAGAAATGTGAGAGGAGAAAAAAAGTTCAACATGAATTATATTTAAAAAATTAGACAAATAAATGAATTCAAATCTATTTAGCCAAATGTTTCCAGTTAATAGATGTGATATAGTAAAATATTGTGGTTCATAGTGTGCTACATTACGTTGAAATGAGTTAAAAGTCAATCAAAATAGATGTATATAATTTTCAGTAGTAAATGTAATTGAACATCCAAAAATACTGACAAATCTTTTACAGTACCATACTCATAATTCAAGTCATAGAACCATAGATGAAGCATATAACATTGGAATTTTTCTCTGCATTTTTATGTAGCATTAACCAATATATTGTAAATATACATATATTTTAACCTAAGCAACATGGAGTAACTTTTAAATATATATGTTTTAGCTTTTGGCAACTATTTTTTTTTAAGACTGACTTAGTATAAAATGATAGAAACTAAAGAGGACTTACAAGGGCCCGTGTAGTGGTGGCCTCTTAAACAAGAGTCCTTTGCCTATTTCTTTTGTTTTGCCATTCAGTAGATTTTAGAGATCATAGATGACCATGTACTGTTATCTAAAATGCCCACAGTGCATAATCTATTCAGTCTTTCCATAGGGCTTTGTACTCTTCCTGGAGAATTACATTGCCAAAGCTTCGATTGCTGCCAAAACCTGATACCTAACACAGGTGCTTTTTAATGAAATTGAGTAACTGAACTCATGTAATGTCTTCTGTTGTCTCTGTTATCAGTTAGTAAGCTCAATATTTTGTTTTTACTTTTTTTCTTATACTTTGTGATTTTGTAGGCAAGTATGTGGGCAAGTGTATGATTTTTTTGTATGGGTGTGTGTTTATTTGTGCTCATGTATGTAGGTGTTTCTGCATGTATATGTATGAATACATGTAGAGGCCACAGGAAAAGTTGGCATATTATCCTCAAAAATTCTCATTTACTTGAAGATTATCAAATACAGCATGTTTTCTGACTCATGAGTACCTTATGGCCACCTTAACTCAGCTCCCCTAGCACCAGGGTAATAAGGATGTTTGAGATTTGTGTGATAAACACAACTAAGATATTTAAATTATGTTAGAGATAAATGACCAGTATCTGAAAACTATTGACCAGGAGCTAGACATGAATCTAGATACAGGAAAACGAAGTCTCAACCAGATGTCTTTCTTTTCATTTGCTTAATTATGAGATTTCATTTCAATCACAACATGTCTATCTTCACTTTCCTCCCCACGAAACCTTCCCTTATATTCTTCCTGCTCTCTTTTTAATTCATGGCCTCTTTCTTCATCATTTGTTAATTTATGGATATACAAATTTGTAAAGACTTATATAGTCCCAAATATAACCACCGAGTCGGTATAATATTACATGTATGTATCTATATACCTTTTCAACTTTGCTGTAAGGTTGTGTCTCCTGTTAACATTAGTGGCTACCCTCATAAAGTCTGGGGAACATGGCAGATCTTTCTTTCATAAGTACACAACCTTTCACTGACAACACTACCTTTTACCTCCTCGGGAGAATTGCTGTAGTTTCTCCTCATGGTGTTCTTCAGCAGCCTCAGGCTTTTGGCTCCATGGAATTGGCATTTAGTGACTTGGCCTATTGCTGGGTTGTTAGATTTTTCTTCTGCCAGTTTTTCATGGTCTCATCTAACCTGTGATCCATCACTGAACTCAGGTGTCAGAGAAACCATTTAAGGCAAAAAGCCAAAAACGAAAAAGCCAAGTCTTTAATCGCTTCCTGCTATGGTATAAGCTAAAGGCTAGAACTAGAAAAGTCACTGACTACCCCAGGGTTGATCTTTTCCCCAGGGGACCTTCTCATGGGTCAAGTGAATGAATGCGGATGTTAAGGGTGACTCACTGTCTAAGGAGATTGTAGCCAAAGGATCAGGGAAATTTAGAGACCCTGCAGTTGAAAGAGTGTGGAAGAGACAGCAAGGTGTGTGAAAATGCTGGTTTCTAAAATAAAGTGGAAAGAGTTTTCAAAAAATATTTCCATTCATCAACTCCTCAAAGTGTCTCTCCCAGGAAAGATATCTAAATAGAAGCTCCTTCCTAGGCTTTAGGTATAGCTGCAGAGAAATGAAGATGCTGGCACTAGCAGTCAGAATTCAGAGTGTGATTACCATCAGGGCGGGGCTGCAACCGTGACATCTCCCTTCAGAGACTGCTGCACTAGCTGCACAAGGTTCTACTGGGGAAATGGAATTTGCCATGAGAACCATAGGCAAACACTCTTGCCAAGGCCTGTGAGCAGGCTTGAAAACACAAGTAGGATTTCTACTAAAAGTTGAGTTCCTCAAAACAGATTCATATTCCCAAAACTTCAAAATAATTATACACTGAAAATTGCATTCTAATTGAAACTGTTGTTTAAACTTTGACTCCTCACGCAGTTTCAGGTAAATGTTAACTATGTCCATTTTTGTTCATGAAAAGAAAAAAGGAGCTGCTATGAGCTAGCCATTGTTTTGTACACTCAGACTTATGAATAGATTGAACAGGGTATGGAAAAGCTAATTATTCCCTGTATAAACTTTAGACTCCAAGATTAACACTCTGACCTATCTGTTAAAAAGACACCACTATTAACAATGAAGATTTTCAAAGCAAATTTTGAATTATAAAACGTATCTTTGACAGAAGAAATTCATAGGCAGTTATAAATACCATACAAAGATGACTTTCTTTTTAAGAAATAAACTTTTAATTCTTATTTTGGTTTCATTTTTCTTTCAAACATCAGTTGTTGATATTTCAAATATCTGTGCACTTAGAGCCAATAATGGCTGACATTGTTCTTTTATGCTTCACTTATTATGCAATCTGAGAAAGGAGTTGAAATTCTTAGGACATTTACTTCCTTTAATGCATCCTTAGAAGCTGAGGTCTGATTTCTGATGAGTTGCTAACATTATGCAAAGAACAGTGAGCAGTTAGGGACAACTAAGATGTAACTGGAGGATAGATTGAGATTTCTGCTTATTTCACAGCACAGTGTAAAACCTCCCTTCACAGTGGACACATAGGCACAGATCCTGATAGGATTATGTCCGGAACACTTTTCTTTTTCCTTGGTTTTGAGAATTTTGCAATTTAGATCATTCAAGCTGTTCAAGAAAATCCAGTAAATACAATTGTGACAACAGTAAAATGTCCCCCCAGTGCTGCATGTGTTTCTCACATGCATATATTATATAGTTTGTATGAACCAGAGTTTTATGACATAACCCTAAAACTAGTAAAAACTACTGTACATTGAAAAAATATATACTTGTCAGTTTTAGGATAACTTATAACATATGAATGTTTCTAAATACCATGGATATGAGATATTGTGCCCAATTAACTTACTGCTACTTTAGAGGAGAACTTGAGATGGAACTTACACACTCCCATTCCTAAGCATAATCTTTTTCTCTGACTATATCTAACCCTGTTCTCTACATTTAAAATGCTACATTCTTACAGTAAGGCTGCAAAACTTTTTCTAGCACAAATTTGTCATACCAAATTTATGGTTTTTAACAAATATGTAAATAAATATAAAAATATGTGAATAAATACATATTTTCTACAAATAAAACCTTTGTAAATAAAACTTCTCTAAGCGAAATACAGATGGATTTTTTTTCAATTTTTTTTCTTTGTTAGATGATGATTGTTTAGCTTTGGTCCTTAGTTTCTGATAACTATTACTCCCCCATATTGAACCAATACTTAATGTCTCCCAAAGCAATTTAAGATAATATGGTGTGCTTCTGTTTTAGATATAGTCAGTGGTTAATCATTTTCTGTTGAATGAATGAGAGAAAGTCTTTTTATTTCTCAAATGGAAGTAATCACTTAAAGTACTTGGCAATTTTGAAGTTTCATGCATATTGAGCTATATTTGCATAGCTATAAATGTAGATAGATATCTTTTAGAAGGACACATCTGTACATTAAGCACAGAAGTCATGATCACAGGAATATTTGTGCATCTATAAATGTAGAAACATATCTTTTAGAAGGACACATCTGTACTTAAGCAAAGAAATTATGATCACAGGAGTATTTGTGTGTATCTTGTTCTTTCATACTAAGTGAAGTTCTGCCATATGGTGATCAACTCCATTTGCTGAAATTATATGGATATAACTAAACATTAGCCATCATGATTATCATCAGATTAAATGCTTTCCATAATTGTATTGAACATGCCCTTGCACCTGCTTTCTATTTCAGTGCTTTTCCTTATTCTTGAGTTGGCTCTTGTTAGAATTGTTATCATGTGTAGAGTATTTATTAAATGTCTTCTAGATTCAACATTTTTATCCAGATATGATAATGAAGAAGACATCAAAGTTTATTTATTTTTTTTTAAAGAAATTGTACTTAAAGATGAAGTCTCAACAACTACCATGATTTTAAACTAATGTTGTAGGAGGTCGCTTGTTTGTTTCCTGGCTGCCTGGCTGCTCAGACCTGAAAAAAACACACAGACACTGTATTTGTTACATCACTGCTTGGCACATTAGCTCTAGTATCTTATTGGCTAGCTCATATATTTTAATTTAATCCATCTTTTTAATCTATGTATTGCCATGAGTCTGTGGCTTACCAGGTAAAATTCCAACATCTGTTTCAAGCGGGGCTACATGACTTACCTCTGACTCTGCCCCCTTTCTCCCAGCATTCAGCCTAGCTTTCCCTGTGCAGGCCAAAGACAGTTTCTTTATTAACCAATGGTATTCACAACATACAGCTGGGAGTCTCACATCAAATTAACAGGAGCTATGTAGGGGTATTAAAAATTTAATATTATGAAATATAAAAACCATGATTTTTTGCAATCATGATTATTGTCAATAAAAAGATTATTTTCTCTGAATTGGAACATTCTTTCCTGAAGGGAGAAGGAACATTCACAAAACCAATAAGGTTAAGAATACCTACAAGTATTACAAAATTCCAGTAATTTTGCAGGCTTAAGAAGGTCATGAAAATTACAAGACTCATAGTAACCACAAAATGATAATCATAAACTCTCTCCCCAAGTATATGAAAAAAAATAAGTAATTTCTTTGAAGAAGAGATTCTCCAGAGGTATCACTGGAAGGTTATGCAGAGAGTTTCAGAGCTTCAGCTTTTCTGAGTCATCACTCATGCTGAGTATATTTTAGTCATACATCTGTCTTTGATTCATGAAAACTCTTGTAATTAACCTCTTACCCATGCTACTACAAGCCAGTCTGGTAAATGTATAGATTCATGAACAGCATGTGAATATAATTGTTTCCTTGGTCTGTCTTCAGTTATGTGATTGAGCTGAAATGCAAGTCTCTGTCAGTCCAGGAATCATGCAACATAATTCACACAAATAGAGGAAGAGCTAGAACCAAAGACAAGATGGAAGGAGCAATCCCATGACCCTTACAGAAGGTGAAAGGACATGCAACCAAGGGTTATGTGTCTGGCTGAGAATTGAGTAACCACAGGAGGAATAGATACACGAAAATAATGTAAAAATAACTTTTCTTTGACACCAGTAAGAAAATTTTAGTTACAGAGATAGGAAATGAAATAAATCAATGGATGATGTCTGCTAGTTCTGGCCTTTAAACAGGAAGGGAAAGTCCCCAGCTCCTTTAGACAGTCTTTAACAATGGTCCAGCACTGGAAAATAAGACAATTACAAAATTCATCTGTTAAATTGCCTGCATTGGGAAAGACTTTTGAAAAAGATTTTAAAAGCCTATGATACCTTGTCTGTGAGTTTCTCTCTGTATGAAACAGGTATAACCTGAGACACTAAATGGGAAATCAGTCCATATTGACTAGATCGTATGAGCCATTATTAAAATTCCATTACAATACCCATGCATATCAGGAACTGGATGACAATAGAAGAAAGGACAGACATTTTTGAGGGAATTGTGCTTGTAAGATATTGTGTTTGATGGCCAGTTTACCAAGCATGATTGTATGGTGTTCATAAGGAACTGAAAATCATCATTTGGCAAGTACTTAGAACTCATGTTAAAGTTCGCGATCTCTGTTTATCCTGGTAATGTGGAGAAATTCTTGCAGTGTAACTGATTGTGAGTGGGACCTCCAAGTCATAGAGCACTATATAAATCAATTTATAATATTTTTCCAACAATTAAGAGGTAAGAAGAATGGATCAAATTGACAAAACGTCTGTGTCAATTAATGCCAATTGTGACATGATTTGTGTCCTGCAAAAGTTCTTAGTGTTAAAAAAGTAAAAACAAAACCCAAAATCAGAAACAACAACAAAAATCATGAAGCTGAATGTTATATTAGTAGATTTTAGGAAAGTTTTAAAACCCAAATACCAGTTTGTAGAAGACAGAAATGGTAAATAAGTGTGAGTGAGGCAAAAATCATTTGGAGTATGGGCAAATATACTTCCAGTGAATGCTGTTTATTAAGTGGAACAAAGCATGTTGTTCATAGAGATTATTTTCTGTGTACTCAGACCTTCCAGTAGCTAAGCATGAGTGATCAAAAGAAAAGTGTGGCAGTGCATAATTAAAAACTCATCCTCCATCATAACTAGTCTATTCCTTGAATTATATAATATTTATCATCACCATGGGAAAACAAACAACTAAACAAGAAATACCCTGGGTATGTCTATGAGGAAATATCTAGACTGGTTAATATTTGATGAAAATTAAACTTAAGTATAAATGGCACATTTCTATGGGTGGAAGTAATTTGGAGATAACACAACTTCACAGTTAAGAGCTCTTGCTGCTTTTGCAGAGGTCCTGGTTTTTTATTCCCTGTAACAAGGCTGCAACTTAGAATTGCCTGCAACTTTGGTTTGGGGGATCTGGCAATCTTTCCTGGTCTGCAGAGACCAGGTACACATGTTACATAAACACTTATATGCAAACAAGATATTCATATACATGAAATAAAAAGTTAATCTTTTAAAAAAATCCCACGTTTTTAAATATGAAGAAACAAGTAAGCTGAACACCATAAGTCATCGCTGTCTTTTACTTTAGTGTAGACACACAGTTATGGGCTGCCTCAGGCCCCTTCCACACCATAACTTCCCATTCATGATGGAATGTAGGAGGGAGATACAAAATAAAGCTATGCCTTCTTTCCCTAAGTTTTTGTATCAGATATTTTTGTCATAGGAATGAGAAAAATGGCTAACCCAGAAGTTTAATAACAGAAGTTGTGGCAAAACTTTGCTGTGCTTAGACTGACAGTGTGTTTGATACCCTGTAAAGCTGCTTTGGTGAAGGTGTATGTTAGCATTTAGAATGTGAGGCTAGGAAAGACCAAGAATATTGTTAGTAGGAATTGACAGGCTGTTCTGGTAAGAATTTGGCAAATAGATTGCCAAGAAAAATGCTGATTGTAGAGGATCAGCTTGTGAGTTGTTGGGGGATACCGAGGACTCTGTGAACTATGGAGTATTGTATTATGACAAAGAATCTGGATTTATCCTGTGCATGCCCTGAGAATTTGAGTAAGCATGAATTGAAAAACCATAGACTACTTAGTATGGAAGAAATCATTTGAAGTTGGTTGTTTTGGCATGCTTAACACCCATAGCCAGATATACAGAGAGAAGAGAACAACACTGAATCATATATATGTAAAAATGGACAGTTTGGGGACGAAATGAATGTGATAGAGGTTGAAGTTACAGACATTGGCAGTCCCAGTATGACTTTAATTGTCGACAGCAGTAATGCCATTAAAGAACAGTCAGTTAATTTTTACTGGTCCACAGAAAAGGCATCTTAAAGGAGCAACCCAGCTCACTGAAATCTCTGTTTTGTAAAATGTAAGACCATTAGAAAATTCAGAACCCAAACTGGAATGCCACTGAAGTTGATTCCTGTACCCTCAAACAGCTGCTTAGGAAAGTATTTCCAAAGAGTCAAGCTAGAAGACACAAGAAACAAATAAAATTATGAGTCAACAGGACCAAGCTTGATCCTGAGGTGACAATAGAACTTAATAAACCTCTCTTTATGGTACTGATTTTGCATACATGCCAGGTGAAAAATTGAAGGATCTATGGCCTCTTTTGGCATTGTTCAAGGTTGGTGCCCAGGCCAGCTAATAAAAGGTAGCTTTCAATTTCCCCCAAAGATGCCATGGAGTGAAGATATAAAGAAGTCTAAGTTGCAATAGAGATACTGGAATGGTGGAAATTCAGGAACCATGACATATTCCATGAAGGAAGCAGCAAACATAAAGTGGAGATTCCCAAGGCAGATGACATGAATGCCAAAGATAGTAAAGAGGGAGGGTCTAAATTATATAAGCAATTTAGAGTGTGCATGATTCCAAAGTGAGCCACAAATTCCTGACTTAGATTTATAGGATTTGTTATGTCCTGTTGTGTTTCAGTCTTTCTGTAGTTCTGTGACTTCTATGTCACATTGCTCTCTCTTAGAATGGAGTATTCTGGATATACCATTGCATATCGGAAATATGTACTTTCTTTTTTTATCATATATGACTTCACTCACAGTGATGAACCAATTCTCAAAAGAGACTCTGCATTATACATTTGAACAGTGTTGAAAGTGCTAAAAGTGATAAATCTTTTAAAATTGGTTTGACTTCTTTCTCCAATCATAATATTGTAATGAACTTATGGGACAAACAGAAAAATATTCTGCTTAAAAACATCATGTTTCAGTGTCAAATTGATAATGATTAGAGTTGTGACAGTTAAAATGTTTTTTAAGTTGTGATTTTTAATTTAATTATTACTCTTGTGGGTATATGCACATAGGCACATGTGTGTAAGCTATGACATACTTGTTTGAGGTCAAATATGAGGGTTCTTGGAATCAAACCTCAGGTTTTCACAGTCTCACAGCAAAACCCTTTACGTATCAGGCCAACTTTTCGGCCTGTGAGAGTAAAACTTAAATCTGGACCATATAGGATTCAGAGTCACCATGGAAACACATTTCTGGGAAGAGTTAGAGTTACTAGATTGAGTTAACCATGGTGGAAAGACCCATACTAAAGTAAGCACAGACTATACCTTGGGCTGTTCACCAAAATAAACTTTCTTCCTGTAAACTAGTTTTGTAAGGCATTTGTCACAGCCATTTAAAATGTTATTAATACATTTTCCAAGACCAACTGGTAATTTCTTAGAGTGGACTGTGGTGTGCCAACAGCTATCCTACTCAATCTGTTCAAAAATATTGTTTATGATGCCTTCCAAATTTGGAAAATCATCTGGAAGGCCAAAAACAAGTATTGAAGAGTTTGAAAGAAAGTATCATCTGAGAATGAGAAAGGCTATTCCCTATGGAATTGCTATGTGTGAATTGAATGCTACAGAAGGCTACTTACTACTTACTTATTGGTCAAGAAGTTTTATCTAGCAATAAAATGGTGAAGCATATTGGCACTGCTCTTGACTTCAAGCCAGAAATATAGAGAAATTACTTAATGTTGAATACACAGTGTGTTTTATTTAAAAACACTGAGGCATATCAAAGGGAGTAAGATAAAAGTTTCCTGTCTATTGTCTGAATTTCACCATGTCCAAAATATATATGTAGGTTGTTAAAAAAAGGGATAATTTCTGAGAATCTTGCTCATTTATGGATCTTTTGTGCTAAAATACCAACCTCCAGGCAAAAATACCTACCAGTTACAATACTTGGGTTATTTGTATGGATGCAACCACTGCTTCCCCTGTACACAATTTTATACATGTAGTTTTTCATTGATGTTTTGCAATTTAGGGATTTCTAAACTTGCCACAAAGTCTGTGTCTTGCTATCCTTCTTTCTTTAATGAAGGGTAATTTTTACTAATTTCCCCATGTACGTTGTCTATTTATGCATATAAAATAATTCCAAATATAAGAAATACTTATACTTTATATAAAATAAATATAAGAATATTTCAAATATAAGAAATACTTATACTTTATATAAAATAATTCCATATACTTTATATAAAATAATTCCAAATATAAGAAATTAGTTTAAAACTGAGCTCTGCTGCAGGCTTTGCTTACATTCTTTCAATATTGACTCAAAATTCTTTATAAAAATATATTTAGAACAACAAACTAAATGCACTAGCTAACAATATGATGCTGCCATTTTATGTGTTGACTAAGGGCATCCTATGCCCAATCTCTGATGGTTTGGACAGAATTAGTCATTGCTCTGCCACAAAGAACTGAAACATTGGCTTCTATTCAATACTTTCCAGTAGTTTATTTTGTTAAAGACCAAGAATATCTCCAGACATTTGCACATGTCTTCTTGGGAATAAATTATTATTATTTTTATTTTTGCTAAGCATTACTGTGTTAAGTCTTTACTTGCTTTTAATATAAATTAGTAAATTAAATACACTTAATGGTATAGAATTTAAATTATCAATTTTCATAACTACCTCACACAAAATAATTCCTATTAACTTTATTAGTACAAATTGGATAGATGAAAGATTATTTTTTCTTATTGAACACAAGAATATGAATACACAAAATCACATGTATTTGTAACAGACTGGAGAATAGAAGTATAAAACTTTAATTGTCTGTAAAGGTCAAGTCCCATTTTTGCCAAATGCTTGTGTCTATTTTAGACACTGTATTTCATGATGATACTTCACATCATTTGAAGTCATATTCCATCTGTAGCAATGATGTATCTAAATGTCAGGATAAAAATTTCCAATTCATCACATATTTAGATATTTCTGGATATAGAAATAGCCAATTGGCATGGGAAAAAAATCACATTAGTTTATTGTCAAACCTGTTTGGTCAGTTGAATAGCAGAAATTACTAGGCTAAGGCATGATTGCTATATTATTTCCAGTTGCTTCAGACCAATCCTGCAGAGATTCAATTGACTGAGAGTCATCTATTACTATTGCAAAGCAAGCAGAATACATCATACAGTTATTTACACAGTTGTCAAATAAAAGAGACTTTAGAATAAAATTACAGATAAAAGAGAATTTAGAACACATATATAGACAAAGATGATTAAGAATATGCTATTTTTAAAGTAGTAAGTAAAAGTGAGAGTAAGTTAACAGAAAAAAATTCAATGCTTGAAAGAGCTTGCAATTCAGGAATTCGCTTAAACATCTTCAACATTAAAATAAAATCCATATTTAGCCAATATGTTAGTATACAAAAATAACTGTTTTATCAACCTTGAGGTACATTTTTTTCTTATAATTTAGCAAAAAGCTAAAACAGGTGCTTTGTGTCATTGTACCATAAAATATGTCATAATGCTTTTAATGTACTATTTTAAGAAACAATATATGAATAGATGTTAGTCTAACTACATATTTTCATTTAAAAGAAAGAGAACAAAATAAACATTTCCAACTAAAGTGTATTGAAGTTGTCTGTTGCTGTTAAGTTAAAGGGGAAAAGTACACAAATTTGTATGTTCCTAAAATGTCTAAGTATTTTTAATTCTGGCACCAATATTCAACATTTTACATTGTTATAAAGTCCTTATATTTGAATTTTGTGGCATTTTCTAACTTTTGTTAAAAATATTCTTGTTAAAAGGAAAAAGAGTAGTTCAACATCTGTGAGTGTGTTCAATAATATGAATGAAATCATGGAGAATATGTCTGTGAAATGAGCCTTTCCTTCGGAGACAGGTGTATGAATGTCTACATGGATTACAAATGTTAAATACAATGAAAATCAAGGACAACTTGTTTTATTTCTGTATAGCCCCTATATTTTTGCTGATTATTTCTTACTTTAGTGCACTCTATAAAATGTTTGTTATCATAAATAGAAATATATTGATTTTAATGTGAAATATGTCAGTACATCATAATTTTACAAACATCTTATCAGAAAAATGTGTTCTTGCTTTGCTAAATCTCATTGTCAAACTATTTATCCACATTTTTCTATGTATTTTAGTAAATTGAATTTAAGTATGTGTGGATAGACACATGCAGCCAGAAAATGATTCAAAAACATGCACTGTAAACTAAAAGTGATTGGAGGTACTTTCTACATCTGTTATGAAAAGTTGCAATTCACCCCAAGACAGGTATTATTAGATATGGTTGCAAAATAAATTGATTAGACTCATATGAGATACATAAACATACATATTTTGTATAATAAGATATTTTAAATATATTTTATAATAATAAACATGGGCAGACACATTTATTTGGAGAAAATTATACAGTGAACTGTATTTTAGAAAGTGGTTGATTAAGAACAGTGTCATGTCTTAGTAAGAAATGAACAAATCTTGTAATAGAAATGTACAAGAACCAGGTGCATTTGTATAATGTTTCCAAGGAAGCGTTCAGTACTAACTTACTTAAATGTTACATGTAACTTCCTTTGAGTCAAATCCTAAGGGGTAAACAACTTCTATCACCTATCAATTCATTAATGTTGCTTTGAAGTAATATATTGTTTGACATAAATGCATGGATTTACACTCAATCCTATGTTGTTTCTTCAATAGCCATTCATATACTGTTGCCTCAACTTCCTGACTTAAAGGTGTTTCATGCACCATATTAGCTCTCTCAGTTATATGCTATAATATCAAACAATTACAGCATATGTTCTGGAGTCCTAAAGAAAGGTTAAATTGAAATTTTGCCTCTTACTAGATTTGACCCTAGCTACATTCCTGAAATGTGAAGCAGAGTCTAGACAGCATTTTCAGTTTATTTTATTGTCTCTAGAGTGTTGCACGAGTAATAAAACCCAAGAAACAGATATTGGGGTTCTACCTAAATATCAGAAAGGCAAAGCAACCAATGGAAACCTTTTACCTCTACCAAATTTTCAGACCAAAAGGGCAAGATTCTGTCTTGAGGAGTCCTCAGACTCCATACTACAACAAGTTCCTGTCTCTTCCCCTTTATATTCCTTTCTCTGCCCAGCCATATTGCTCCTGTCCCACCTCCCTAATGCTGCGATTAAAGCTGTGTGACTCTCAAACCTTGGGTTTAAAGGTGTGAACTACCACCACCTGGATCTGTTTTGGATTGATCTTGTGTAGCTCAGGGTAGTCTTGAACTCACAGAGATCTTTCTGCCTCCGTCTCTTCTGTCCTGGGATTAAGGGTGTGTGGCACCACTCCCTGGTCTTTATGGCTGACTAATGTGGCTGCTTCAGGCTCTGATCTTCAGGCAAACTTTGCTTATTCAAACACAAAAAATAGATCACTATATTAGAGATTTGCTCTAAATTTGGGTGTGGGTGGTGTAAGAATCTAATAAGATATCAATTCACAATATTTGGAGGAGCTCAAACATTGTTGAATTCCTTCATGTAAAGCACAACTCTTAAAACCATTTAGGTTTAAAAGAATTGGGTGAGAAGACCTTGGAATGAAACCTTGATTTTTCATTATTCTGACTAACTTCCATAGAAAAATGATAAAATTCCAAGAGCTAATGCAATTATGAGTGCCATTTTCAAAGTTTTCACAACGATGTTTTAATGATTTATCAATATCTAATATATACTAATCATTAACAACACCACCATAGAATCAGGGTCCTTAAAAATAGTAATATTGATTAAGATTTATCACATCTGCTGGGCATAAATCTTTAGTGATTAAACATTGGATGAAATTTGCTGGATATTAAAGCTCTTGTGTTTTGCTGTGAAATGATGGGTTTGTTGGAAAAAACTTCAAAAGTATATGTGATTTATTGATTGAGCTTTATTTATATATGTATTTAAAGCACCATGACTCTGATGAATGACTTAATAAATTATCTTGGTCTATTATGACTTAGGAAATATGGAATTATACAAATATGTTACATTGAAAATTTACAACACCCTCTTTATAAAGCCATCAATTGGGAATACAGGAATATTGATCAGTGGCAGAATATTTGCCCTAGATACAAAAGGCCATGTGTTCAGTCCTCAGGACTGAAATATGTAAACATAAATAGATTCCCTGGTTATCCATCGAACAGTGAATATCATTTATTTTACTGCATATATATTTTCTTTAATGCCAGAACAAATTTTATTAATAGTTTCACAGGAAATATCAAAGCCGAATTTATTGATTCAAACTATGAAGAATAAAACATAATAGATAAACATGTTTGTTATAAAATATGATAGATAAACATTTTTTGTGCTCTTATACTTACTGGCTTCACCCTTTCTGTTTTGGACAGAAATATTGGAAGCAAGCTTTATCTCTCTTTAAGAAAAATAAATTTGCTATCATTTACTACCACCTTTCTTTCTCCACTATATTATTAAAATCTTAATTTTTGAAATTTAAATAACATTACTTATACACGCTACGGAACATTTAGATGAGTGACAAAACTAAATTTTCTCTACAGATTTTTCTCACCATTTTTAAAACCTTACATAAAACTCATTATTATAATAAAAGTTATGATTGTGATCAAAGTAATGTTGTTTCTTTTTTGTTTTGGTTTGTTTAATTTCTTGAGACGGGATTTTCTGTAGCTTTACAGCTTGTACTGGAACTCACTCTTTAGACCAAGCTGACCTTGAATTCACAGAGATCTACCTGCATCTGCCTCCCAAGTGCTGGGATTAAAGGCATGGGCCACCACAACCTAGCATAATGTTGTTTCTTGAATGGAAAATTTCAATAAATAATTATTGTAACTATAAAGTATTAGTTGAGATTTTATCTTTTAATTGTGCTAGCAATTAATTTCATGGATCAAAATTTACTTTAAATAATTTATATCTGTTCAATTTTTTGCAAATATATATTACATGTATGCACACAATATTCTATAATTAATATATATATTACAGAACTCTATGGTCTACATCTAAAATGTTTTTATTTAATATTTTTATTTGTTTCATTGATAATTAAGATTATTCTAGTATGATAGTGAAAATTTTAAAGTGGGTTTAATAGTTAAAATTTAAAAAGTTTAGTTTGTGCTTGGTATTTTTCAGGAAAAATATGAATCTATAATTTATGTTATAATTTGTTCCATGAAGTGCAGCTGCTCAAACAAACCAAACTACATAGTTTCTGTATCTGTTAACTAAAAATACATTTATAATGTAAATTCAATTTAATATTTCTTCTAACAATTATTTGAACATTTAAGGAAATCAGATTTATTAGAAACTAACTTCATTATTTAAATTAATGATTTAATTTTAGAATACTGTATTTCTTTATAACTTTTAATAGGCTTTGTGTATGACTGTTATCTCAGTCACTGTTCTGTGGCTGTGAAGAAAGACCAAGAAGTGACCAAGGCAACACTTAAAAAAGAAAGTATGTAATTGGGGGCTTTCTATAATTCTTGGGGTTTAGTTCATTATTATCATGGTACAGGCAGGCAGGGTGCTGGAGAAGTAGCTGACAGCTTTGCATCCTGTTCTGTAGGTAAGCATCGAGAGACCGAAGGCAGGCCTCCTGTAGGCTTTTGAAACCTTGTGGCCTACCTCCAGGAACATCCCCCTAAAACAAAGACACACCTCATAATCCTTTGAAGCAGCTCTTCAATGTTGGAAGATCATGAAAATATATGAACCCATAATGGTCTTTCTCATTCAAAAATCTATAAGTGTAAAACATATTTTACTTTTACAAAACTAATATTATATAATATTTTTGATATTGTTTATAATATGAAAAACTGCCACATGTTTTTTTCAAGACAATTATTGAATTAAATTTTATGGATGATTTAATTCACTCTGTACTAACTTTACAATTTTGTTCAGAATATACAAATTTTATTTTTTATGAAAATGTAAACATAGAACAAAGAAAATAATGGCAACTATTAATTTAATGTTTCTGTATTTTCAATGTCATCTCCCACTTAAAACTTTAAAAATTTGGTTATCTAGAGAAAACAATCGTTGTATCTCTACTTATTCATCTATCAGCTACAAACCTATGTAGAAATTACCTACCATTATCTAAACAGAATATATGATGTAGATCTGAATCCAAAAATCTATGAACTATTATGAAAATTTTTTCTGATAATCTTCTTCAGGTATGCATTTAAATGTTCTAATGTTAGCATTTCAAGGCTCCTGTCAGTTAATGGAAATATTTATTCAATGAAACATATAGCTTTATGGTTATGAAAACTGTATTATATATATGTATACATGTATTTAATTTCATAAATCTTTTGTGAAAGTATTATTTTTTTCTAGTTTATATAGGAATAATATCATTATAAGATCATTATCAATACAAAATATGAATAAGTCTTGATTTTTAAGTTCAAAATTATTATGGATAAACTTTTTAATTCTAACCACATTCATTCTCTTTGTCTGAGAAGATATGTTGTTTTATACTCAACATTAGAAGATATAGTTCCTGTGAAAAATTTAAATTTTGATTCATTGTGGAAAAGAACATCAGGTACATATATTGCCTAAAAGACTGGAATATAAGCCTCAAAGTCAGGATCAGATTTTATTTAAGGTTAATTTTGTAAAACAACTACATTGAATATGTTTATTGACTATTTAAATATATTTTAATTCTGTGTTAAAAATTTAATGTAAAACATTTCTTTTTTCATGTTGGATGCTTGGGAAATAAGTAATATTATATTATTTGAAGGAAATTTAATTTAAGAATTTAAGATAATCAGAAATAAGTTCACATTAAGAGACATGTAAGTGTTGCCTAAAAGGTTGAAGAATACTGTAAAATTTCTGTAAAGAAATTCCTACTCTGATAATTTATTAACTTATCTTGTTTAATAAAGTTATAGCCAGATACAAGATAGTTGCTAAAACCTCCGACAATTTTTACTTTTAAGTTCTTGGAAGTTTTATATATACATTTACCTTCAAAATTAGAATGGTTACTTTCACTGCCAAATTGACATACTCTATAATCACTTGGAGAAATATTGTCAAAGAGAGATTGTCTAGATCAGATAGAATTAAGGGAAGGTCCTTTTAAGGCTGCGTAAATTGAAGAGCTCAGACATATATGGAATAATTTATTTTGCTCTTTGCTATGAATGTCATGTGACAAGTTGCTTCCAATTTTTACCATCCGGATATCTCAGAAATTATTGACTGTAGCCTGAAATTATAAACCAAATAAACCTTCTTTTAATAAGATGTTGTATTAGATCACTTTTTCAAAACATCAGGAAAGTAAACACATACACAAGTATTGCTCTTACATTTTATTATGTGCTTGAATTCTTCCTCTACTTTGGTAAATATATAGTTTCTATGAAATATAAAATTAGAGTTATCTTTTTCCTCCGCCTTTTTGTATGTGCTACAGAGATGCTGATAGGTTGCTGTAGGAGG
Source organism: Ondatra zibethicus (assembly GCA_004026605.1). NCBI lineage: Eukaryota > Metazoa > Chordata > Mammalia > Rodentia > Cricetidae > Ondatra > Ondatra zibethicus. The sequence continues at coordinate 83,864 of PVIU01003922.1, read as the reverse complement.
AACTCATGGTAATAAAAAGTTCAACCATCTACTAAATTGCATCCATCAGCATTATTATCATCAATTTTATTAACTGTCTAGAATACTGTCAATAATTTAAGCAGTAATATTGAAATCAAACAAATGCTAAAATGTATACAATCATATTTGAATAGCCTTTAAAGTTGAGGATATTGACTATGTCCTAACTTATGCCCTAACAATTCAGTTTTGATTTTCATCATCATATTCCATAACAATTTAAAGAGCGAAAGATTTGAAGAAAATTTTGACAAATACCATATTTTACAAGAACGGTTTGACAGGAATGAGATGATAACTTTAATTCTAATATCCCTATTTATCTCCTGGTACTCATACACACTAAGATGGAACTGTTTAAAGTAATAAAAGTTTGTTTCCGTTTTGATTAAGAAATGCTTTGAAATCGACTCTAAATGAAATATCTTTAGTATACCAATGACTCCTAGTGAAGGACACTGTGATCGAAGATCTAATACCAACAGACAAAACAAAGGAAATTCCTTAATTTTAACCTTCCTAGTTTGTGGGGGTTGGGGGATAGCTCTCTGAGACTAGAGCTAAGCTTAGGAGTGAGGGTTCTTAAGTTTAGTGAACAAAAGAAATTTTTAGATAAGCTGTAATACTTAAGGATAATAATCATATTCCCCCAGCCTGTCTCAGGATTACTCTACTCTAGTAGTTTGATCAGGAAAGGGACTAGATAGAATATAAAGAAAGCCTGATACCCTCTATAATGCCAAAAGCTCAGAAGTAAATTAAAACTCCATCGATTTTGGATTTTGGAGTAGTTTTAGTTACTCATAAAGGACAGACTGTGAATGAAAAGCTACAGAGTTATGAAGAGAACATTTTCTGCTCTGCTATATGACAGAGATCACTAGGCAATTGTTCACAGACTAACAGAGAAATCCAATTTAGACATGAACAAATTTGAAGGACAAAAGTAAAAAGAAAAGCTTCATGACTGGAAAAATTTAGCTAGGCAGGATATAGAGTTATAGGATCTCAAAGGTACACTGGTTGTTTTCGAAGCAATTGGATACATGGAATGCAAGAATAGAAAAGTAAGGGTAAAGAAGAGAGTACTCCTGAGACAAATGTATTCAGAGCAGTAAGTAAATTTGATAGTGGAATTTTTTTTCAGTCTTCTGATGCTTACCTCCTGTTTTCTCATTATTATTATTTTCCCAGGTAGATAGAGTGCACTGTTCTTTTAAAGTTACTGTGTTGTTATTCTATTTGAAAAACACTTTAGAATTTAGGTATATGTAGACTTAAAGTTGGTCTCAATTTAATGGATGTTTACTGTCTTTTTGAAGGCATATTATAGTACAAGTACATGATAGAAAATTGATAGATACCATAATTTTAATAAAAGTGAAAAAAGTGTTCTTATCTTTTTGAAAAATTATTTTGATACATAGTAACTTTTTAACTTAACACCATTTTCTTCAAAATTTTGAACTCGATTATGAATTTTGAAAATAATTACCCTTAACCGGGCAGTGGTGGCACACACCTTTAATCCAGCACTCCGGAGGCAGAGGCAGGCGGCTCTCTGTGCATTCGAGGCCAGCCTGGTCTACAAGAGCTAGTTCTAGGAAAGGCTCCAAAGCTACAGAGAAACCAAAAAAAAAAAAAAAAAAAGAAAATAACTACCCTCAAACAGTTTGTAATTATATGATTGCCTTAGGAAGTTGAGTATAGCATGAGTGCTGCCATGATTACTCATGCCCAGGGCTAAGGTTCATTGTCCAGGATGATTGCATTTTAAAAAGCAAAATTGGGTTGTGAGAGTAGAAAGTAAAATAACCATTTCTGAAAACAAAGAAAGTGAATATAAAGATTATTTTTTCCAATTATCAAGACACAGAAGTCAAACAAATAGTGCCATTAAAACTTGGCATGAAAACTGAAGAGTAAAACAAACATGACATTGAAAATGACCCATATTGTGTTTAAACTTCAGTCCTCAGGAGGGTGAACCTTATGCCAAGCAAACAGACCTTATGCACAGACTGCCCTTATCTTTCACATTATAATATTTTTAACTAATATTATCATTGATTTGACATACTCTTGGTGACAATGCCTAATTTATTTTGAAACTCAAGTGACATTAATGGAGAATATAAAAGTTTGATGTTTACCAAAATGGATCATAGGTTAAAATAAAGTTGAGACATGCTTGTTTGAACATACATTAGAACTTAATTATAGAATGATTATAAGAACTTAAATGCAGCAATAACAATCTCATTCAGCTGAATAGCTGAAAAAAATCTTATTTTCTATGCAACTGATTAGTTGCTGACCTTGAATATGTGAAGTTGTAAACTAGTGTGGAGAAACAGGGTTCTTTCTTAAAATATCACCGAAATTGTGTTACTTTTCCTGCATCATCTCTGCCCTAAAATTCATATTGAGATTTCCATTTCCTGTTTTTAAATAGGACTAGAAAACTGTTTGTTATTTGTTGTCTAAAATTAATGGCTATTATTTGACTAAAGTATTTATGGCTGCTGTTTAATCTGTGAAGCTTAATTAATTAATTAATTTTATATCCCAATAACATTTTCTCCTCCACTTCCCTCCTCTCAGTCCATCCCTCTTCACACTTTCCATGCTTCACCCCCAGCAATCCACTCCTCATCTGTTTCTGTTCAGAGGGTGCAGGCCTCCCTTGGGTTTCAACAAAGCAAAGCCTACCAAGTTGCAGCACAACTAAACACTTCTTTTTTGTATTAAGGCTGGGCAAGGCAAGCCAGTATGAGGTGTAGTTTCTAAGAGCCAGCGAGATCAAAAAGAACAGTTCCTGGTACTATTGTTAGGAGACCCACAAATTGACCGAGATACACAAATGTCACATATATGGAGAGAGTTTACGTCTGTTCCATGCAGGTTCCCTGGTTGCTGATTCAGACTCCAGATTCTGTAGGATCCTTTGAACTAGGTTATTTATTTCTGCGGGGTTTTTGTGGTGTCCTTGACCCTTATGGCTTCTACAATCTTCTTTCTTCAATAGGAATCCCCAAGCTTGGCCTAATGTTTGGCTGTGGGTCTCTGCATCTTTTTCCATCAGTTATGGGCTGAAGGCTCCCTGACAATAAATGGGGTAGTCACCAATTTAGTCATAGGAGACAGACAGTTCAGGCTATTTATCTACTATTGCTAGGAGTTTCAACTGAGTTCGTCTTTGTAGATTTGTGGTAGTTTCCCTTGCATCAGGTTTCTACCTGAACCCAAAAAGGCCCAATTTCCAGCCATCTCTTTAAGTATTCTTCCCATCCGCCTCACCCCAATTCCCAACCCTCAAGTTCCCATCCTCACCTGTCCCTCATCCCTGTCTACCCAAGAAGATCTCTTCTTTTTCTGCTTCCCAAGGACATCCAATATTCCCTCATTGGGACCTCCTTGTTACCTAGCCTGGGATTGTGAAATGTAACGTTTTTAATTTAGAGTTAGTATCCTCTTAATAGTGTGTCCATACCATGTTTATTATTCTGGTTCTGGGTTACCTCACTCAGGATGATTTTTTTCTAGTTCCAATCATTTGTCTTCAAATTTCCTGATGGCAGTGTTTTTACCAGCTGATCAATACTCCATTGTTTGAATGTACCACATTTTCTTTATCCATTCTTTGGTTGAGACACATCTAGGTTGTTTCCAGGTTCCGGCTATTACAAATAAAGCTGCTATGAACATGTTTGAGCAAGTGTCCACACAATGTGATTGAGCAGAATAGAACAGCTGAGTCTTCATGTAGATTGATTCTCAGTTTTCTAAGAAACCACCATTTTGATTTCCAAAGTGTTTCTAAAAGTGCACTTCCATCAGCACTTGAGGTGTGTTCCCCTTACTCCACATCCTCTCATGCACAAGCTGTCATTCGTTCTCTTAATCTTAGTTATTCTGACAGTAGTAATATGGAATCTCAGAATCATTTTGATCTGAATTTACCTGATTGCTAAAGATATGAATATTTCTTTAATAATTTCTCTGCCATTTGAAATTCTTTGAGAATTCTCTGTTTTGGTCTGTATCCCATTTTTTAATTGGATTATTTGTTATTGTGAGATCTAGGTTGATGAGCTCTTTCTATATTTTGGAGGTCTTCCCTCTATCCGATGTGGGGCTGGTGAAGACCATTCCCATTCTGTAGGCTACTATTCTTCCCCATTGACAGTGTCCTTTGTATTATAGGAGCTTTCCAGTTTCATCGGGACCTGTTTACTATTTCTCTCTTAGTCTTTTTGCTACTCATGTTCTATTTAGGAAGTAGTCTCGTGTGTCTTTGTTTTCAAGGCTATTTCCTCCTCTATTGTAGTAATGAGGCCACTTATTCATTTCCCAGCTGCCCAGACTTCTGATATAACCACTCAGAAACTTTATTATTTAAATCACCGCTTGGCCAATTAGCTCTAGCTTCTTATTTGCTAACTCTTGCATCTTAATTTAACCCATCTCCATTAATCTGTGCATCACCACAAGGTCTTAGCCTACCAGCAAAATTTCAGCATGTCAGTCTCTGGTGGTGGCTCCATGGCTTCTCTCTAACTCCTCCTTCTTTCTCCCAGCATTCAGTTTAGTTTTCCCTGTCTACCTCTATTCCCTGCGCAGGCCCAAGATGGTTGTCTTTATTAATCATTGGTATTCACAGCATACAGAGGGGAATCCCACATCACCCTATCCACTTGTAATTTCTGCATTGCCCTATTCTGCACTGCAATAGACCCAAAACATCTTCTTTATTAATCAATGTTATTTGCAGCATACAGGGGGAAATCCCACATCAATTTCCCACTTTCTCTTCTATTAGGTTCAGTGTAACTGGATTTATGTTAAAGACTTTGGTCCACTTGGACTTGAGTTTTGTGCAAGGTGACAGTTGTGGATCTATTTGCATTCTTTTGCATGTCAGCATCTAGCTATGCCAGCACCATTTGTTGAAGATGCATTATTTTCTTTATTATAATTTTTTGGCTTCTTTGTCAGAAGTCAATTAAAGTTCAATAATTCAGAATAAAAATATGTCAAATTATATATATATTAACAATAAAAATCAATTGTGCAATATTTACTTTGTTATTTAATTTTAAAAGCTTTACAATTGACACATTTTTCTTCTGAATTATTGAACTTTAATTTAAAAATAATGCCCTAGGTTTAAATGGTACACCATTGCTCTATTTTACTAACTTGCATTTAGTCACTCCTTTCCAGAAGTCCAGTTGCCTTCAGGGGATGTACACAGTAATCTGGTGTTCTACCAATTTCCAAAGGTCTCACAATTGACACAAAATCAGGTAGATTCCAAATTTGTACTTTGTGGTCACTTTACAACAATGTCAAGCACAAGAAAAGGATAAGAAAAGTGTCTCTTAGAAACTTGTTAAAACTTGAAAGTTTTCACTGAACTTCTTTATATCTATGCTATCAATAGATGATTGCACCCATTCTTGTACAGTCTCTTTGTCAATGCAGTATATACTTCCTAGAAATGCAGAAATGTCCTGAGACGTTCACCCATAAGCCTCTTTTTGAAAAAATTGCATTTCTTTCTTTAATGGGATATCTAAAAAATTTCATATCTTCTCAGATTCAAAATTGCATGTTCATGAAAAAATATTTCTAACTGTTTAGCTTGCTTAACATTATTACAAATAATAACGTAATTATCTTCAGCTCCATATTGGAATAATATGGTCTACAAAATCCTAACCTATGAAATAATTATTGAATAAACAAGACCAAAGAATGAAATTTTTGTAAATTATTGACAAGTACACTCTAACCCTAGAAAGACAGGTAAATCTGAAGAAAGTAAAGGAAATTATATAAGGGAAAAAGCACCAATATGTCTTCCAAGCAAGTAAAGTTTTATTATAAAAACTACCTAACATATGTAGTTGAAGTTAAAAGGAAACGGTTCTTTAATTATTTTAATTATACAATGAAGTGGTGTTTTTTTCCTCTCAAAATTTTCACCACATTGTTCTGCTGAGGCTGGGAAAGGCACTTGTCTTCCACACAGCAATGCGTCTTTTGGTGGCAACATCTTCAGACCACAGTCTGTTCCAGGTTCACCTTGCCAGAGAGAAAAAGAAGAATGGAAATATCTCTCACACAAAATGAATTAAAGTGACCCTGAGCTGCCACACAGTGCTTGCACTAGAGCCTTTTGTTAGATATAAGTACAGTCTCCTGAGTGATTACAATTGGCCTGAGAAATCCAGCCTCCCATCTCACAGAAGGGCGTGCAAAACTGTCCCTGCATGAAATCTTCTGGTGTCCACCACATCTATAATTGGCAACCATTGCATGATTGTATGAGAAAAGATATTGTTCTCCAAATGTGAAATTAAACCAATGCTGTGCAATATTTCTATTTTGTATATGTAAGAAGTATTTATTAAGTATATTCTATCAAGTGTATTTGAGCAGATAATAACTCCAGATATTTTGAAAACATGATGATAAGTACACTCAGTATATTTTTAAATAGCTTCAAAATGCATAATTGGAGCCATAAGTACTAGAATCACTGTAAATTCAGAATCATGTAGGTGCTTAGTTATTAATACAATGAAAAATGATTAAATATCTATGATTAACCAAGTCTAATCTATTTTAAAATATTGATTTTATGGATACTATGGGCTATTTCCAATTCATGAAATGATTATGCATCAAAATGACACTTTGTTTGTGACTACAGTCACTTCACAGTCTTTCATATTTATTTACAGTTCTAAATGATGTCAGTTTTTGCCAATTTTCCTTCATCTAACATCAGAATTTAAATTGTTAATTAATTATGTGATTGAACTTAAATTCTCTGAAACTAAGTTAATTAATCAAGCATTTTACATTATTATTCTTTCCTTTTTTCTGTGTTAAAAACATAACAGTTGTTTCATACTTAAGTTTTATTAATAAAAGAAACTTACTATACATATGTTTACATTGTTATTGAAAACAATTACACACTCAACTTCAGAGTTTTTAAATGAGGATTCCCATAATATAGACTTAAAAGATGCCCATAATTCTTTTAGCAGCCTTAAACAACATAATCATCTGACTTCATTTGCTTTGCCTTATCCAATGTTCATTTCTCAAATGACCTTTTCAAAAGGTTAAAATTTAGTAATTGGAGCTTTTCTACAAACTGACTTTATTTTTTACAAGTATATGCCATGTATAATGAAGCAGATAATTTGTTTCTATTTTTATCCTACAAGCTATAACCATTATTAGCTGATTCTAACTAATATTTTCAATTATGCAACCTTTAGTTTGAAGTAAAGTCAAGTATACATGGCAGTTACATGATATAAAAATTCATTAGGATTTTGAGTTTTAATTGTAGCAAAATATTTCTGAAACAAAGTATAATAAAAGGAAGGAATAATGAGAATTTAGAGTCTTCATTGAAAAATTGTGAAACTAGTATTTATTCCTTTCATTCAACAAATGAAACATTTTAATAAAACTATAAAGACTTACTTTGTTCCACAAATGAAGGGAAAATGAATTATAGAGCAGTTTCTAAAATTTTTGCTAATTATTTCAATTGAGAAAAACAGTCAATGGCAATAAATTGCTGTATTTACTATTTATCTATCGTAAGTATATCAAATTACTGCCCATTTTATAGATTCAAATTAAAATCCTAAAACAGATATTTGACAAGAGGGAATAAAAATGTATCTCTTAATGAGAAATTTCAACTGAAATTCAAGTTGTTAATTGGCTGAATTATTTAGGGAAAATTAATGCATTATTTTAAAATTCTGTTACTTGAAATCTAATACCATGGATGTATTCCATATATGGGGAATTTGTGCAAGGCTTTCAATGGAGCGAAGTGCCAGGACCAAGTAGGTACTGAATTTTCTGAAGGCTGCTATAACACAGACACTGGAAAAGCAATGCTTGGAAAAACAACCACATGAATTCTGTAGTTTTGAATTGAGTCATACTCCAAATCAAACTCTAAGCAGGACTGATCCTGAATTAAGTTGGAATGGGCATGTCTTTACTTAATATGGGTTAGTAAATTAAGTACAGAATAGTACCTATAAAATATTTGCTTTTAAAACTTATCAGTAGGGGAATTTTAGTTATTTCATAATTTATTGGACAAAAACTTTCACAGGTAAAAAGAACAATTAGTAGTGTCTTAAAGCTTCAAGAAAATTTAAATCAAGTACTAATTCATGTGTTCAGTCACATTGCTTTAGAAGGCTAAGCATACTTAAACGTTGACTCACAGAAAAATGATGCTGGGCAATAGTTGTATCACCTGGCAAATTGTTATGTTCAGAGATCTCTCCCCAGAGTACAGCTGATATTGGTGCCTTTGTATGCATGTAAAATATACTATCTCTCTCCAGATGCAAAAAAGTAAAAGTACCTCCAATTCATATTGGTATAAAATCTTAGAGGAGTGTGTAATTATGTCTAGTTTTGTTGATTTATTTAAAGTGTGCAAATTTTAACACTTTTTTTTTATAAGATTGAACGTCTAAGTAGTTTTATACAATCAATATGGAGGGAAGATGATGCAATAACTAAAGTAAAACTTGTAATTAAAAGTAAACAGCTTGAGAGGTGGAGACATGACTGAGCAGTGAAGAGCACTAGATTTCTTGGAAAGGAGACAGATTGGGTTCCCAGCATCTACATGGCACCTCACAACCTTCTAACCCTCCAGTTGCAGGGGATCTAATTGTCCCCTGAAACACTATGACTTCTGAAAATGAACACATATCTTAACAAGTAAAGACGATCTATTGATATCAATAGATCAAAGACTTTTAGCTTATTTATTTTAATTCTAAGTGTTTTGCCTGGATTTATAGTTATTCACCACTGTGTTCAGGTGTTGCAGGAGTACAGAAAATGGTGCAAAGTACTCCCAAAAAAGTACAAGTGATTTGAGCAACTGTGTGGGTTCAGGAAATCAAGAAGGATCAACCCTGCAAAGAGCATCAGTGTCTGATGTTCATGTGGAGTCTTGACTTCAGCCTCTGGATCAGAAGCATTTTAAGAAAATCAGTTGCGGACTAGACTGGACAAGGTAACATGGATTTTTAATGCCAGCACTTGTGTGCAGAAACATGTGAATGTCTGGAAGCTTGCAGACAGCCTGGTCTCCAAAGTGAATTCCAGGACAGCTGATGGCTAGAGATGTTACACAGAAAACATTTGTCTAAAAAACAACAACAAAAGAAGTTTTCATGAATATAATAACCAAAATATTTATGAAAATGAAATATCCTTGTAATATCTCCATTACCATTATAGAACATTATATACTAATAGTTCTAATATATAGTATATATACTATATTATATATATATATAATAGTTCTAATATATAGGATATATAGAACATATATTCAAATCACAATATGTTCTGTCCATATGTAGTTTGATACACATTGTTATTTTTCTACATAAATTATTTTAATTCATTGCAGTTTCTTAATACTTAATCTTGACCTGTCAACTATATGCATTTTAAGCAACAGTAAAATAAAACACGTTTTAAAATATGACATTTACAAATGTAATTGTAAGATTTAAAGCATTCTATTTTGTAAAGTTAAATCTTGTATTCATATTTTTACAAGTGATAATTAAAGCAAAATAGGTAGCAACAACAATTCAAAGAGAAACTTAAAATAAGAACAGAAATAAGTCCCAAAACCAGGGTATGGAAATTTTGCACAATAAAATTTTGTGAAGTTCAATAGGGAAAGTGAGGCCAGTGTCAGACTATGTTGGCGGACAAAGTTTATTGTAGTTATATGGAAGAGCATAATTAGAGGAACAGATATATGATAGAGTCCGGAGTAAACAAGACCAGTCTGAGCTGGCTCTTGTGGGGAGAGAGGAAGGGGAAAAGAGATGGGAGAGGCATGATATAGGTACAGTAGTCAGGAGCCCAAACGTCCAAAAGGGAAGAGTAAGCAAAATTTTGGGATTATATAGGGAAGTGCTTCTGGAAGAAAGACACTGCAGCCTTCGGGTTGGAGGGATCAGGGGTTGAGGATGGGATATGAAAGCCAAGCTCTGTAGCGGGTGGGCAATGAGGGATGTTGGGAGAACCTGGCAGACAGGTCCAGCCTTGATAGGCTAAACAAGCATGTCAGGCGTTTGTCCCGAGTTTGAAACTTAACATCATACCTTTCCTGATTATGTTTCAAATTTCCTTTCAATGAATTATTTCTTAGTACCTGCATGGTTACATTAAAATTTTCTCCATATTTTATGTCTTCTTTATATTGTCTGGATGTCTGAATACTTCTAAACAAACACACATAGCTGTATTGATCACATATATACAGGAGTGTGTGTATGCGTTTGTTTGTGTACATGATCATATATAGAGTACATATAGCATATGCTATGAATTTTATATGTGTATCACACAAATGTTATGATTTTGTATAAATCTAACATACTTCCAAAGTATATACTTTACAAGGTAAGTTTTTCTTTCTGAAGTTAGCAGTCTACCTACACACAGAAGAATATGTCCACTGAACAGCACCTCAACTTACCTGTGTCTCTGACTGACTCTACTCTGCAGTCAGAAACTTAAGATGTTTCACTGTGGTCAGAGTGGGGTTCATCCCATTAATGGTCTCATTTTCAAGTTTATTATCTTTCATTAACATGCTCTAGTATTGCAATTCTCTCATATACTTCCTTGGTTTTATTCATTAAATGGAAAATAAATCTAGTCTCCATATTTTATTTTTTTGAAGTGAGATTGAGAGAAACATGGGTATCATGGCATAGAATAATTTTGCTTCTGAATTAGAATTGTAAAAGGACTAATATGATATTTAGAAGTGGAGCATAATCACCAGTAGTTTATGACTGACTATAATCCTAAGGAAATAAAATCCAAGAAACTTATCATTACCTGACTCAACATTAAAAGCTGTAGAATCCTGGGAAGTTCCTGAAGTTCCTCTCTAACATACATCAGTAGTAGAGAACAAGTTTCCAAACAAGCATCAGCAAGCATGACAGAGTTTTACTTGTAACATTTCTGTGACTGTATTTACGAAAATTTTACCAAATAATACAGTCTGTTTATTTGTTTTTTTGTTCATGTCTGTGTGTACACGTTTGTGTGTGGAATGAAAACTTGCTCTACTTTGCTATTTGGAAATACTTCTCTTGTCTGTGGCTTAACATGAGTAAGGTTCTGTCTGATAAAAAAAAAAAATCCCATCAAGGAATCAATTCAGCCATTAGGTGATTCTCTCTTTTACTCTGTCTTTCTCTCTTTCTCCCTTTGTCTTTCTCTATCTCTTCCCTTCTCTCATTCCATCCCCCTCTATGTCCACATATGTCTTACACAAGCACACACACACACACACGCACGCACGCACACACACAAAAGCATTGAAAGGCATTGAAAGGTTTTCTATACCAGAAATATCATGGCCGACTCTAAACTTGGCTCACATCTTTGACCTTGGTGGAGAAAGAAAATGTCTTAATTTTCAACATTAAGCTGAAACATTCTCCATGTTAGCCTTTACTTGGCCAGACCTGGGCTGCATGCCCATTTGTATTCTAGAATGATCAATAGGTCTAGAATCAATTTACCATTTGTAGGAATTCTAGTTTAATATTGTATTTAGTGGCTCATGATCCTTGGCTTTGAGGAGCACAACTACAAATTCATCAATCACCACTTTCAAACAGGATGGTGAAGATTATTTACCACTCAGTATTTGCAATATGAAAACCTCCTTTAATTCTTATAAAAGCAAAGAGCTTTTACCTTGGAAAGTCATAATGTTATGTTCATACTTTATATAACTGAATCATGTTAATTTTTGTTTTTATATTTTATTACTATAATTGGATTTGAGAATGCACGTGATAGAAGACATATACACATCCAGGTTTGAGAAATATTCACAGTTTTCTTTTGTTTATCAATAACTGGAATTGAACACATGTCTTTGAGCAATGTAGCCTAAATTTTTTCTTTTTTTTCAGTAGGTTACGGTTAACTTCCACACTGCAAAATTTCACAATTATTATATCAAATTCTATTTTAGAGTTTTTGCACTAAGTTCTAAGTTTAACTCAGAATTGGTTGCACTGCAGTTGATGTCTATATAATCCCAATGTGCTTTCAGAAGCTTAATAAGAATATTTTGTTGAGTTTGTACAATAACTGTAAAAACAAACAGAGGAACATCTTTTAAATTGAATCTGTTTGTGATTAATTATGAGTCTGTCCTTGGTAGTAGTTTTCCATCTTTCATATGTATTTGAGAAGTTTAGAAAGGCCTGGAATATATTTTGATCATGTTCTACTCTCTTCCAACTCCTCTCAATATTCACTCACTATTCAATATTATGGCCTCTCTTTTGCTCACTCACCTACTTTCTTTTAAAAGCACACAAAAGAAAAACAAAGAATTTTAACAGCAGTAAAACAAAAACCCCACCCCCCCAAAGCTACAAAGTCCATTAGAAAAACAAAAAAACAAGCAAAAAATATAGAATTAATTCTGCTGGCCAGCTATTCTTGTCATGGAGCATACTCTGGAATATGGTATACACACACACACACACACACACACACACACACACACACACAAAATAGCACTCCACTGAAGAAAAATGATATTCCCTTTGCCAGTAGGTATTAATTGCAAAATAGCTTATAGGTTAAGTATGGAATCCCATGTTACCACATCCACTTCATCCGGCCAGTACAGGAAACACATGTATTTGAGCATGTATAGGTTTTGTATAAGCTGCAATAGTTTCTTTAAGATCATATGTTTATCAATCCTATTATGTTGAAATAACCCTGTTTTCTTGGAGTTATCACCTTTGGCTCTTGCAATATTCATTCCTTCTCTTCTGCATGGATGTTTAAGCCTTGAGTTTAGGGGTTTGATGAAGAAATTATATCTGAGTTCCCCAAAGTCTCACTTTCCATACATTGACCAGTTGTTCATCTCTGTTTTTATTCCCATTTGCTGCAAGTGAAAGCTTCTCTGATGAGGACTTAATGAGGTACTAATCTATGGGTATAGCAGTATGTAATTATTTTATGTCTATGTTCCTTCGGCAAACTGATAACATTAAGTTTTCCCCTAGACAGATGACCATTTCATCTATGATCTTTGGAAACTTTTAGAAGTATTGTTTATGGGTTCCCTCACATGGAATGGCCTTTAAATATAACAATAATGGTTATTTTGATAGAATCTGCGTCATTATTGAGTCAGTATATTTCATAAGGAGGTCAATGCTGTATATCATAGATTTTAGCTATGCAATGTTTGTCTTTGTCTTTCTACTCCAGTAGAGTATACTCCAGCATCATGAATGCCAGTCATTAGAACTTCTAGCTAGGTGTCAACTGGGTTTCTCCATGTTTGATGAATTTAATAAGTGTTCCCTTTAGCAGAAAGGCTTTGGAGAACAAATAATATAAGTGGCTGTAATGTATAGAGTGTTTCATGAGACCCCTTTACCCAATCACTCTAAAATATCTAACCCATTCCTAGAACTTGAAGCTTTATTGGGTGACATAAGAGATAAAGTTGGATCATTTTCTTCCTTATTTTTGGTGACTCCCTATCTTGCATATGTATAAATATTCATTTAAGCTTATAAAGTAGTAGGTTTCTGTGTGCTTTTCAAACGCCCTTGGTTTAATTGTTCAGTCCCACTTCTCATTTTTCTCTCACACCCTTTTCATTATTAATCCACCAGTTATATTTCCTTGTTATCTCTGTGCATCAATTTATTCTCTTTCCCCTTCCTTGGGATATCCTTTCATCCAGTTGCTCCTTTACTAGGTATCTAACCTTTGTGATTATTCAGATTTTGGTAGACTTATCAAATACTCAAAGGTTAGAATCCACATCTAAGAGAAAACATGGTATTATTCTTTTTGATCTTGGTGTCTCACTCAGTATGATTTTTTTCAAGCTCTATTTATCTGTAAACTTCATCATTTTGCTTTCTTCATAGTCAAATTACACTGGATTATATACATATATAACATTTTCTTTACTCATCCATCAGTTGGTGGACATCTAGGATGTTTCCAATTCATAACTATTATGAATAATGCAACAATGAATGTGGCTAATCTAGTGTTTCTATAGTAGAATGAAGACTCCTTTGGGTATATGCTATAGATTGTATAGCTTGAACTTGAAGTAGATTGAATCCCACCTTTATCAGAATCTCCAACACTAATTTTATAGTGCCTATAACAAGCAAGGAATAACAGTTATGCCTTCCCTGATGAAAACCAACATGTGCTGTCATTTGATTTTTTATCTTGGTCATATTGACTGGAGTAAGATATAATTACAAATTAGTTTTTATTTGGTTTTCCCTGATGGCTAACTGTTTAGAAAAAAAAGTTAAGTTTTTTCTCAGCAATTTGTGTGTTTTCTTTTTAGAAAGATCTGCGTTTAGCTTTGTAACCCCTTTTTTAGTTGGGCTGTCCTTTTGGTTCTTTTTGTATATTCCTTCTAAATTTTAGATTTTTTTTTGAGACAGGGTTTCCCTGTGTAACAGCCCTGGCTACCCTGGAATTAGCTCTTATAAACCAGGCTCTCCACAAATTTACAGAGATCTGCCTGCCTCTTCCTCCCAAGTGCTGGGTTTAAAGGTATGCGCCTTATAAATAGTACCATTCAAAATTTCCACCTCCTCCGCTTCTCCCATTTCCCTCCAGCTTCCCCACTCCCCCTCCCCTTTTCCCCTCCAGTCCTAAGAGAGGGCAGGTTACCCTGCCCTGTGGGAAGCCCAATAATGCAATAATAAAAAATTAAATGTGGAGAAAAAAAATAAAGGTATGCGCCACCACCACCTGGCTATGTAAATTTTAGTTATTAACTTTCAATTGGCTGATTAACTGGCAAAGATCTTTTCTCATTCTGTAGTGTGCTATTTTGTCTGAATGACAGTGACCATTACCATGGAAATGCTTTTCAGTTTCATGAGGTCCTGTTTCTTAATTGCTGATCTTAGTGATGAGCTAATGCAGCTGTGTTCAGAAAGTCTTGCAAGTATAAATGTGTTCAAGCCTAGTCCTCACCTTCTCTTCTAGCAGATTCAGCATTATTGGCCTTCTGTTGAAAATCCTAGATCCATTTGGAACTATTTCTTAGGATGATAAATATGAATTAATTTGTATATGTCAAAATGCAACTATACAGTTTGACCATTAGAATTTTGAAGATGCTGCCTCTTCTCTAGTGTGTACTTTTTTGTATTATTTGTAAAAAATCAGGTATCTATAAGTGTGTGGATTTATGGCTGTGTTTTTGGTTTCACTTAACAGCATTTCTTTTTTAATGACAATATCATGCTGTATTTGTTACTATAACTCTGTAGTTCAAATTGAATCTGGGACGGTTTTACGTCTAACAGTTCTTTTATTAACCTAATTTATTTTGGCTGTCCTTTGAGTTCCCATATGAAGACAGAAATTGTATTTTTTGGGGATGGTTATTTTTTTTCTTCAAGATCTATGAAGAATTGTTAGGATTTGCAGTGAATATGTAGCTCATTTTTGGTAGGATAGTTATTTTTATACTATAATCCTCCTAATCGAAGAATGTAGGGAAATCTTCTGGTATCATCTTTTTCAATTTCTTTCTTCAATGTCTTAAGTTTTTGATTATAAAGTCTTTATTTTACTTTGTTGACTAGAGTCATCTCAATATATTTTATTTTCCTGTGGCTATTGTGAAAATTATTGTTTCTCTGATGTTTTCTCAGTTTGTTAGTCTTTGGAATACAAAAAGGTTATTGACTTTTTAAGCATATGTATGTTATTTTGTACCCTCCAACATTGATAAAAGAATTCATCAGGTGTAAAGTTTCTCTGCTGGGGTTAGTAGGGTCTTTTGTATATAAAATCAAATCATTTGTGCATAGATATATTAGAGTTCATAGTTTTCACTTTGTATCTCCTCGTTCTTCTTCAGTTGTTTTATTACTTTAGTTATGATGGCAAGTACTATGTTGACTCAGTATGGACAGAGCGGTCATCTTTTCTTTTTTCTCGTTTCTTTTTAATTATTTGAGCTTCTCTTCATTGAGGTTGATATTAGACATGGACTTATAGTAAATTGCCTATATTAAGGTGAGGTAGGTCCCATATATCTCTAATCTTTCCAAGACTTTAGTCATGAAGGGATTTTAGATTATGTCAATGGCCTTTCCTCCACATCTAAAGAGATGATCAGAAGTTATTTTTCTTCCAATCAATTCATACATTACATTATTTTCATTGATTTATGAATATTTACCTATCCCTGCATCTCTTAGATGACATCAAATACTCATAATATATAATTTTCCTGATGTATTCTTAGTTTTGATTTGAAAAAAAATTGATTTTATTTGAAAAATAAAATTTGATATATTTTTGGAATTTTTACATTTGTGTTCACAAAGGATATTCAAATACAATCTTCTCCTTTTCTGGGTTTTTGTGTGATTTTGATCATGGTCATAATTGCCTCATTAATAGGATTTAAAATATATCTGTCTTGGAAAATAACTTGAGTTTTGTCATTGATTCTTCCTTGAATGCCTGGTATAATTCTTCACTGACTCCATTTGCCCTTGTCACTTTTGACTTGAGATACCTTTAATAATGCTTCTTTTTCACTAGAAACAAAGGGTCAGTTATAATTCATAAAATATATAATTCATAAAATATAAAACTGCTGCTTCTATCTTCAACCTGACTTTTTCCATTTATGCCTTCTGTAGTGCTTACTTGGTAGAAAGAAAATATTTAACTTTGGTTACATCTTAGAAAGACTTTCTTCCTCTGTTGATTGTTCTTGATAGATGCCAGAAATATGATAATCTAGAGTGGCATCTTTAATCTCAGAGTTTGTAGAACATCTACTCAGGCCCTGCTAGATTTTTGAGTTTTCATGAATTGTATAGTGTTGTTATAAAGGACCTGCCTTCATATGTGACTGAGTCTTTTCCCTTGCAACTTTTAATATCCTTCTTTTGTTCTGTTTGCTTACTGTTTTGGTTACTTTGTGTCAAGCGGGATTATTTTCTTATCCTATCATTTCCATGTTCTGTTTGGTTAATTTACCCTGATATATTCCTCTCTTTTCACATTGGAAGAAATTTCTTTTGTGACTTTATTAAAAATACTGTCTGCGACTTTGACTCAAGTTTCCATATACTTATGATTAATAATTTTGGTCTATTCAGAATATTCCTCATTTCTTGCATGTTTTGTGTCTGAGCTCCATATAATGTATTTATAAAATCAGTCTGCTGTGCATGTGGGTGTTAGAAATCTTGATAGTTTATCATAGTCATAGCTCCTAAAATGGTAAAATTGTCTGAATTCACACAATTTATTAAATAAGAACAGGGTGAATATATTTATAAGTGGAAAATTCAAAAGAATATTAATTTCCCATATTTAAACAATTTAATGAATTATTTAAATGATTCATATTTAAAGGATTCAATTAAATGTAGTCAACATTTATTGAAAGAGAGGTTAACAGGAGTGGAGAACTCAAACAAACCTTTGGCTGTTTGAGACTGAAAATAAACTGTTAATCCCAAAGTCTATATCAATCAAACTGTTAATCAAAATAAATATGGCATAATGACATTTAGATAAATTAAACAGTAATGAATTCATTATGAACATACCTCAATGCACTCCAGAAATTTTCAAATATTTCTGGATGAAAAAGAAATTAAAATAGAGGAAACAGGAGGCATGTTGAATAATAAGGTCACATGTGTGAAATAAAAAAGACTTCTTACTATGACAATGTTAAATTTCTTTAAAAAAGGTATTGGTTTCACAAGATCAACATAATAATTTTATGAATGTTATATAGAATAGGATGGTGAATTACTATATAAAAAAAGAACATTTGAATCATAATTTTATAAATTTTCACAGCATGTAAAAGTGACTATTAAAGGAAGACCTTATACTAGGTTGGAATTATTTTTTGACACTTGGAAAATTTTCATAGCAATAAATTTAAGAATGAATGAATACAAAAGTATATAAATTAAATAAATCATTCATATGAAATAGACTAAGAGAAGAAGAGAGTAAATGAAAACAAAGATGCAAAGATCAAAGTCAAGAACTTGAATATGAGTAAGATAATTTAAAGCACTGTTGATCAATTAATACATTACGTGCAGTTCTACTAAGGAGTATAGAATAATATTTTAACAAAGAAATTATTTTTAAACATGTAGCTACTAATATATCAATGGAAAATGTATTAAATAAAAATTATTTTAGAATGCCATAATCTTAATATTACACAAAATGACCTTTAACACAAACAATATTAATGAGCTAAGAATATAACCTTCCATGAAAATGTTTAATTTATTTTAACTTTGTGTATCAGGGGTACCAAGTTTCCTAATGTTGAATTAGTACAATTCTGAGCAATATATACATATATATATTTCCACAAATAAATATATATAAATATACAATGTATCTCAATGTACATTAATTATATTTGTATATTTGTGTGTAGAAAGAAACAAAAGCTGAAAACCTTTTATTTTCTAAAGAAAGTAAAATATTCTTAGAGAAATGTCTTTGAAATCGTATAAAAATGCATGATTCCAAACAGAGTAGACAGTATTTTCATCCCTTTTGATTATACTTTCATAATTTCTAATACTGCCCCATATATTTTCTGTTAAGTTGTACCCACAGGAGAGCTGTACTGCTTTATTACCTCCTATGTATTAATCCAAATTCATTCAAATCCTAAATCTTCAATGTGTTTCTTCTTTCCCTTTAGTGTGCTTCATAATCTGATCATTTTGTTAAATAGTCACAAAGCACCATTGACCCTGTTGCAACTTATCCATTGTCTGACCAAATTGAAGGCTGTTGTTCTCTGAAGCTTCCCTTGTGATCTGATACAAATGAGTGAAAGTCATAATTTCAGAAATTCTATTTCTGTCTCATTTTGCCTTACTGAACTGATTATCTCTGAGTAGTAGATATATTTAATTGGCCTTAATTTTCACCATAATTCATAGTAGCACTGTATCTTTAACCACTATCGCCTCCATCTACGTGAATCCTCATCTTTGTTTCAAATGTGAGCTATTTATCAGTAGTCAGAGAATGTCAGTGAAAATTCTAGTGAACAAACAGAAGATAGGGTTATCAGTGTTCGTCTGTTATTTATATGTAAGATATAATTCTAAGAGCTGAGTGTGAATAAAAATATGTTAATGCTATTTTAGAAGAAACATGAGGTACCAAGTTGTGAATACAAAATCCATGAATGCTGCGAGGAAGCAGCAGGGAGGAAGAGTAGGAGAAACATGCCAAACATGGTAGATTAATTTATCAAAGAAACATGCAGCTACAAGGGAACAGAGTTACTTTACATTTTAACTTTACTGTTTTTTTTTTTATGAAAGGTTGCAATAGAAAGGGAGGTGGGAAGAATATGGAAGAAGTTGTGAAGGAGAAAGAAATAAGAGCACATATATTGTATGAAAAAAACTTTTCAATTAAATAGACAATTACTTAAAAAGTTTCTGTGTTTTGTTTTCATGCTAGCTCATCTTCCTAGTATAATAATAATTAGCATAATACATGTCTAAAAGAGTAAAATGATTGAGAAATAATACATTCACGAATTTAAGGATTAATAGATCCTAAATATTTTCAATATTGACATAGACTGGCTTCAAAAGGCTAAGCACTTAAGTTATGCATCACCTCTGACAACGTCATAACAATGAATTTTATGGTTGATTCTGGATAAAGTTAATATGACTTTTATATTGTACCATTTTGAATACATGACCTTTATATTTCTGTTTCTATTTACACAGGTAAGAACATTCAGCACTGAGTCACTTACCAAGCAGGCCATTCAGACATGTTGCCACCTAGGTTAAGAGCTTTAACAAGCAAATTTACATATCACTTAGGTACTGTACTCAAGGAATCTACAGTCTGGGAAAGCATCAATGTTCAAAGTTGAATATTCCTCTTCAGTTACAGAAATGAGCTGCTTGCCTTACTTATTTTCTAAGAGTTCAGTAATCTCCTAGTGCCACAACCTCTCACAGCTTTTATTTAATTTTCACAAAATAATAGATTTTTAAAAAATCTTCGTACTTCCTATATGATGCATGGAAACTTATGTTTAATATTCATTTTGAGTTATACATTAATTTTTATTTTACTTACCTATATATTTTGTGGAATTATATGATCATAAATGCAGCTACCTACAAAGACCTGAAGAGAGGCTGAGATTCCTGGAGTGGAGTTGGTTATAAGTCATTCAACATGGAGACTAGGGACAAAACCAAAATGCTTTCGAAGATCAATGCTTTCTCTTAACTACTCAGTCATCTCTCCAGTCCTGATTTGATAGCCATGAGTTTTAAGTGATTTTTAGGAATTGAAATCAGGAAATAAACTGAAAAGAGAGTTCTGTTTTCTTTATTGCCAGAATAACCACTGATATACTTTCTCCTCAAAATGGAATATTAAAGGATGTATTAGACTATATCATGTAGCAAAAGAGGGATAGTGTCTAGGAAAATGTTGGTTATATAATACATTATGGCAGGGTAAACAAGTCATGATGTAATGTGCTGAATTTTTCTCATCAATGTGTTATGAACTTCAAATTTTTATAAAGAGTAGATTTTAGATTCCTATAAAGATATCACAGGAGTGTGGTGTATTTAGGATATTACTTGCCTTCAATCAAATTCTTCTTGAGACTTGTGCACAATGTCTTCCGATATATCATGGTATTTTTGAATGAAGAAAGTTCCAGATATATTCATGCTTTTCTCTGGCTTCTGGATATATATACCTGAGAGTGAGTTATGACAATATGAACCCAACTGCTTCCTTTATCCATTCTCTTCCATGATGTGACATGACTTGCAGCAAGCACCAGAAGATGAACAGGCACAAGATCAATTTTCTTGAACTATTCTAGTTTCAAATACATGACCTGAAATGTGTTGTTTAAATGTGAAAATTGTACATCCTTAGGTATTCTGTTTTAACAATATAAAATGGATAAATATTGTATATGAAGTTTTGCTTTTATTGATTAGCTTGATTTAGATAGCTCCTGATTAATTTATGTTTCAGAAAATGTGGTAGAACATATACACATATATGTTTTGAATTTCATTAAATTGTTTAAAATAATTTATAGGGTGGATATAAACATTATCATGAAGCAATTACAAAGTATAACACTAGCAGATACATCTTATGTAGCTGTTAAAGTGTTGCTGATTAACAATAAAAGAACAAAAACCTCAATACTGTAAACAGATTAACTGTGATTAAAAGATGCTATTTCTGGAATCTTTGATCAAAGTGGTTTTCACCAGTTTTTAGAATTGTGATTATTTTATGAAGCTTATGGAATCACATATTAATGTACTATAGGTATCAAAACATCACTTTTCCAAAATAGCAAACATGAAAACCATGAGTTACAATAACTGTTTTCCAACTGACTCTTTTATTATTTAAAAAGCAGTACTGGGTTTATGTACTACTATACACTATTTCCAAGAAAATGCTAGAAAAAGGAAGCCTGAGTCATTTGAGTAATTGCAAACTTTTAAATATAAATCTTATAAATTATTAAATAACACAGTGGAATTGTTAAAAATACAACATTTGGGCATAATAGAATGGTGTTTCTTGTTGTTGTTTATAGCTATGCTGCTAAACCTGTATATTAAAATTTTTAACTCCAAAATAAAATATGTTGTAGTATGACTACTTGTATATACAATATTTTATCTCTTATAGTTAAAATAAATTAATGACAATATAACCACTCATTAAATGAGTTTTAATATAATGAGACTATATATATGACTATGAATTTAAAATACCTAATAATATGCCTCTGAAGTTAATTTATACATATAAAATTCCTTATTAATTATAAACTAGTTCACAGATTATTTGATAAACTATTGCCTCTTTTTGGTTTGGGAAATTTATACATTTTTATTGCAGATATTTATAAGTTTAAATTACTAAAATATATAATATCACAATTACACTATGATAACAAAATATGCCTGCATAAATTGTTGTTTCTCATCATTGCAGATTACTGTTCATTCTCACTTCACTTGTCTTGAACACAAAACAGCAGAGACAGAGAGAAACTGAACAAATTCAAGTACCAGAGTACGCACTGAGATGTAAACAACCTGCTCCTTGAACTGCAGGTGCAGAAAGGGTCAATGGAATTCTCATTTGGAGTCTGCAATAAAATCTATTTGTGCCATTTCTTGCTTTAATTATTCTGCTTAACACATAAAAATATATTCCATTTCAGTAGCATGCCACTGTAACATTTTCACATCACAAAAAAACACACAACTTTAAACAATATCTTGCTTTTCCATATTTCATATTAAATCAGTGTAGCATTGTTCTGGTGTTTTGACCCTTGGAAGATTTCCCACAGATAACTCAGAGGACTGAAGAACCAACTAGGTTTCAGTAAAAAGAGGTTTAATGAATGCTGCAAGAGGGTAATTTACATGGAAATGATATTATTTTGAAACTTGAAAAAATGTAACAAAAAGAGAAAATGAAGCAACCTATCTTCATCCAGAGGACAATGTTAGTAATGAGCTTGACAAATAGAAATTTAACCATTTCCTGCTACTGCAATGTGCTTCTTATTTCAGTGAGAGCTTTTCAAGAACACGTGTGTATACCAAAGAACATTCTATTGGAAGCTCTTCAATTCAACTGAGAAATGATAGAAATAGTGTTTAGTGTTAAATCTTATACATAGTCACTGCTAAGAATACAAATCTTTGGTTACTTCCACATTTCATTTGCAAGAAAAACCTAGTAAATTTATCACAGATGTATAACAATTTTAACCTTTACATTTTCTCAATATGCACATGTACACATGTATGCATATTCACACTGATGAATATATAGAGGATGTAATATAATATATAATTTTGAGGCATGACAATGACTTTAGGAGATTATGGAAAGGATTTTGTAAAATCTAGCCTATTAGAGAAAAATATGGATTATTGTAGACATTGATAAAAGGTAAAAATTGAGGATGTATTCCAATATGAACATAGCCTTGAGTACTATTGAAGATTCCATGGTTTAAGAAACTTGTGATGAATTGAATTTTCAAACATGATATTTTGATAGAGATTTCCTAAACCTCTAATGTATATTTTGCAGTTGTATAATTCTAAGCTACTATATGTTTAAAAGGGTAAAAAGGGACATTTGAGGGGTTGTATGGAAATCTACACATAAAACATGTATATGGAAACACACAAGCCCTTAACCCTAGTCTAGAAACTATCTCCAATTGATAACTCGTCAAAAACAAAAAGGTTCAATGGTATCTCGCCCAGAATAAAGGCCAAACTGATGTTCAAGCTCCATGTTCAGTAGATTACTAATAGAAAAATAATACAGCTTGGTAGTGGTGGCACACGCCTTTAATCCCAGTATTCAGGAGGCAGGGGCAGGAGGGTTTCTATGGATTTGAGGTCAGCTTGGTCTACAAGAGCTAGTTCTAGGACAGGCTGCAAAGCTACAGAGAAACTCTATTTCAAAAATAAAATGAAAAAATAACTCAACATCTTGGGAGTATTTTCTGTCTCATGATGCTGTGACTGAGTTTTCTTTCTGACTACATATATGTTTCTTATATTTTCTTTTTTCCTGATTTTGCATCTTTATGAGATTTAAATGTAAGTGCAAATGTGTGTCTGTCCGTATCTCTGTGTTTCTTATGCTTTTCTATTAGTATATTTTGCTGTTGCTGTTTGTCCATATTTTCATTCCTATTCTGGTTTTGTAACTTAATTTTAGTTATTTTTCTTCAATATCTGTTTGTTTTCTAATAAAATTTAGCAAGAAAAAGCATTTATTTGGGTGGAAGGATGTGGACAGCTTTTGAGTTGTGGAGGGTAGGCAAACTCTAATCAGAATATATTGTACGAAAAATATCTATTTGCAATAAGATAAAAATAAAAGTCAATATATACTCAATATATGTGTGTAAATTTCTTAGCTTATATGGTTACATTCTTTAAATCATCTTAGACTATTCTTACCACACACACACACACACACACACACACACACACTTACACACTCACACATATACCTTGGCCCATATTTAAAAAAATACTTGTACTTACTGTGGCTAAGGATGATATAAATACTAATCCCCCCTCATCAATTCTCAAATTCTGGGATTATAGGCATGTACTAACACACTAGTATATATAAATATAATACAGAAAGAAATTTGGCTTTAAATGAAGTAAATGTACCCCACAGATTCATTTACTTGAACATCAGCTGATGTTTTTTTTTTCCATACATTGTTTTGTTTTATTTTTTCCATTCAAGAACATAATTAAAGATAAAAAATTTTTTTTTCCTTTCTTCCCCTTCTCCCGGTCCCCTCCTACTACCCCCCACCCCTCCTCCCTCCCCCGAGTTTTCACAGGCTCTTTAAAACATCAGCTGATGGGGGTGGGCCTTGGACTTCCATCAGCTGATGTTTTAAAGAGCCTGTGAAAACTCGGTGAGAGAAGGCACAGCTGACGGCAATATATCACTAAGGGTAAAGTTTATAGTTAGTTCATCTCCTTAATCTGTCTACAGTTTGCTTCTGTCTTCCTCAATGTGCTCAATCTACATGCTCTCAGTACTTTGCAATTGTTCTTATCCGTGCCTTGCCCACCAAAGCAGACCTGAAACCATTTTCCAAATGAAACCTTTTCTTCTTTAAGCTCCATTTGTTGCGTGTTTTGTCCCACTGGTGGGAAACGTCACTGACACAGAAATCTTGTCAGAAAGCCCACATATGAATTTTAAGGTCATTATCTGCTGTACAAAACATCTATGGAATTTAACAAAAAAAAAAAGAAATAAAATCAGCTGACTTTAAATATTGTCTCCCAGGTACAAATAGAATGCTTGCAAATGCTAGTCCTTCAGCCTGTCCAGGATGCCAAGTTCAGTATCCTTTTGGTCTCACACAGACAATGTGTTGCCAGTTTTTTTTTTTCTGTTTGTTCTATCATACTCTTACCTATGTAGATTAAAACAAAACAAACAACTGCTTTCCAAAGAAAGAAAAAAAGAATAGTAGGGATTACCTACCTGGAACACATGTAAAGAACAATTTTTCTCAGATTCCTTTTGTCAGATAAACCTGGCTTCTTGGATTTTCTTTTTCTACAAGTGTTACCCATTAAGCAGTTTTATATGATTCATAACTTTCATGTAAATTTGGAATAAAAGATAGTCCAAATTCCAAGGGTGTCTTGCTTTCTCAATAAGAAAGAAAGAACCACTTATAATAAAATTAATAGCCCACATAGTGGATATCTATGGTAAGCAAGGGTATTTCCTGATATGAGGGTGAATTAAAAAATAAATTGACAGCCCTTTGATCTAATATGGCGTTTGACAGAGTGCACTCTGCTTACAAAGTTACACTGCAATGTTTTCAACACATTTCCTGCGACTGACTCTTCCTCCTTCTCTTTCTTTCATTTTGTTTGTGTCTCCGCTGCATTCAAGCATTGTTTTCTGCTTCCTAGATATGTGTGACTTTTTCTCTCAATCTTTACACTTTTGCATCAGAGGACGTGTAATGCCTGGAACTGAAAGGTCCACATCTGTGGAAAGAACATCAGTAGTTCTCAGTTCATCAGGTCACAATTCAGAAAAGTGAAAGAGTAAAATGACTAAGAATTTTTTGTAGACTCTATAATTTATTGTTGTACTGTATACATTATTAATCCGACAAATGTGAGAAGAAAGACCACCAACTCAAATCATGGTCAGATTAATTAAAGCAAGCTTTATAATTCATGTACATGGGCTGTCTTTCCCTAAGGTTTGATTCAAGAGACCAGCATTGGGCACAGGAATAGTTAGGATTCCAATAGCTCAGGAGAAGGGGGTTTCTAAACAGGGGGTTTGGAAGCCAAATAGGTGGGGATACAGACACAGAATATGTGCATAACAAGTTGGTGATAACAACCTTCTGAAACAAAATCATTGTTGCAAGTGCTCATAAGAAGGTGACTGGCACGAAAAAGTGGGAAGTACACTTGAACGCATTGGCACAGGAGACCACTTCCTAAATATAACCCCAGTAGCACAGACAATGAGAAAAACAATTAATTAATGGGACCTCTTAAACCTTAAAAGCTTCTGTAAAGCAAAGTCAACAAGACAAAATAGCAGCCTACAGAATAGTCAAAGATCTTCACCAATCCCACTTCAGACAGAGGTCCGATCTCCAAAATATACAAAGAACTCAAGAAAATGGTCTTCAAAAGAATAAATTATCCAATAATAAAAAATGGAGTACAGTCCTAAATAGAGAACTCTCAACAGAGGAATCTAAAAGGATGAAAGACACTTAAAAAACGCTCAACATCCTTAGCCATCAGAGAAATTCAAATCAAAACAACTATGAGATTCCTTCTTGTAAGAAGGAATTCCTTCCTGTAAGAGGGACCTGTAAGAAGGACCAAGATCAAAAACACTGATGACAACTTATGCTGGAGAGGTTGTGGGGTAAAGGGAACGCTCCTCCATTGCTGGTGGGAGTGCAAGTTGGTACAGCCCCTTTGGATATAAGTATGGTGATTTCTCAGAAAATTAGGAAACAACCTTCCTCAAAACCCAGCAATACCACTTTTGGATATATACCAAAAGGATGCTCAATCGTACCACAAGGATATGTGCTCAGCTATGTTCATAACCAGAAGCAGGAAACAAGCTAAATGCCCCTCAACCAAATAATGGATAAGGAAATGTGGTACATTTACACAATGGAGTACTACACAGCAGAAAAAAATAACATCTTAAAATTTGCAGGCAAATGCATGAAGCTAGAAAACATCATACTAAGTTAGGTAACCCAAACCCAGAAAGCTAAATATAATATGTCCTCACTCATAAGTGGTATTTAAACATAAAGCAAAGAAAACCATCCTACAGTTCACAATCCCAGAAAACCTAGACAACAATGAGGCCCCTAAGAGAGACATACATGGATCTAATCTACATGGACAGTAGAAAAAGACAAGATCTGCTGAGGAAATTGGGAGCATGGGGACCTTGGGAAAGGATTGAAGGAGATGAGAGAAGAAGGTAGGGGAGCAGAGAAAAAAGTAGAGCTCAATAAAATCAATAAAAAAGGTGGTTGGCACAATATGGTCATAACAGCATTTTGAAACAGGCAATACAAAACTATTTGTCATTAAACTTACAGGTGAGTATAGCCAAATCTTTTCAAAACAGAGATTTAATCATAAACAGTAATGAACCTAGTTTATCTTGACTATAAAATAAATTTCAAGACCAAGATATAGGAAGGCTGGTTCACCAGCATGTTACTGGTCGACTTCTTCTTTCTTTTCCCCACTGTTCTTTCAGGAGCTTACACAAATCATTTGCATCCAGACAATACATTCCCCTGCCTTTGTTCAGTCTCATCGTATGTGAATCATTGGAGTATGAATGAAGGATAGAACGTTCAAACTACAATTTCTTGGAAAATATTAGCGGATTGTGTGTGTGTGTGTGTGTGTGTGAGAGAGAGAGAGAGAGAGAGAGAGAGAGAGAGAGAGAG